>JABSTT010005258.1:0-18124 GCA_013339685.2 Hyalomma asiaticum
TCTTTGTGCTCTCCTGGCCGTTTCGTTAATGGGATGTATACGAAAATTGGTATGCCACAACATGACTGCATCACGAACATAAATGACAGGTCATAACGTTAGAATCATGACATTCGTGTATGAGCGGCATGGTTTACATGCCACAGTCATGGTGCTCTTGCGGCCGTTTCGGCCACTTCATATGTACCAAACTCGGTATAGCGAGGGAGCAATGCAAATCCATTTTACATTCCTGATGCGTGCTTTGCATTTCCTTGATTCCCACTGCACGTGGGATCTGCCAATTTTTTCCATACTCTTGTGAACTTTTTCGCACAAACCAACCAGCAAGTTTGTGGAGAGACGACAAAATAACTTCAACTCCGTACTGTCTGGCTGCATTTTTTAGTCTAGGAGCCATTCTGTGATTGTACGGTGTAACCGTGAACATTTTTGGTGTGGTCACATCACCTCCAGCATGGCTGACCTTCGTCTTCAATATCTGCGCATCTTTTCACTAGCTTAGGCAATGACGTGTGCTGGAAAGCCTGTTTTCGTCAATCTTGTAGCTTGTTCATGAAAACTGATATGAATCCTACTTAGGCATGTCTTCTCCAACTCTTTTTCGTCTCCCCACGAGCTTGCTGGTTTGTCTCAGATTGTGTGCACCGTTCATTCCGCCCTTCCTTGAGGTGTGATACTCTGAATCATTGAACAAGGGAAGCCTAACGTATGAATGGAAGGTGGCACGCGTTGTGTCTGTGTATAAATCAGGCCCTCGTGAACTGGTCAACAGTTATAGACCGATATCTCTAACAAGCATAGTCTGTAAAATATTAGAGCATGTCTTATGTAGTAACATAATGGCAAACGAATCAAAACCTTCTTAATCCAAAACATCACGGTTTCAGAGAAGGGCTTTCCTCTACAACCCAGTTAGCAAAACTCGTTCACGGAGTTTGTGATGAACCGGATGACTCCTCCTGTGTTGACTCGGCATTAGTAGGTTTCAAGAGACCGTTCGACCTTGTAGATCACAGATTCCTTGTAAGTTACGTTGGTTTAATATTCATGAACAGGTAATTACACCAGATTCAGGAATACTTGTTCTTGCGTTCTCAGTATGTGGTGGTAAATGGCGCAGAGTCTGGAATGGCTCGCGTAACATCTGGTTTTCCTCAGGGCTCAGTGTGGGGGCCCATTGCTGTTTTTATTATTCATAAAATACCTTCCCGGCACCATCGGTTCTTCCGTCAGATTATTTGCTGATAATCTAATTATATATAGTGAAATTACCGACATTGTTGATACCGTTATTTTAGAAAATAATTTAGCCAAAATAGGAAAACGGGGCGGTAAATCACAAATGGAAATAATCTCGCAAAAAGCTCTCCACAGGCGTTTCACAAAAAAGCGTGCGCTACCGGTAGCTTATACTCTATTTGGTTATCCGCTGCAGGCTGTTCCCGAATATAAGTACTGGGAGGTATTCGTCACACCATCCATGTGTTGGAACTGGCACATCAATTTCACTGCAGCAAAGGCGCCCAAGACTTTGGGATTCTTACAGCCTAATACGGAGTTGTTTTCTCAGCAGGCCCGCGACGAGCTACAAGAGCTACGTGAGGCCAATTTTACAGTATGTATGCGCTGTATGAGACCCTCGCACAAATACCAATGGCGACAAACTTGAGAAACTTCAAAACGTAGCAGCAATTAACGTATGTCATCGGTAACTTTGAAAGAAACCTTAGCAAGTCTGCTAGTAAAGAAACATCAAAATGGGAGCCTTTGGACAAAAGAAGCCAAACTCTACGCTTGAAGCTTTTTCACAATGCATTTTATGGCCACAGTGGAATAAACCGCAATCCGTACATTTTTCAGCCACATTGTATATCCAGACGACAAATATAATAATGACGACGACAATAGTAATTATCGTGATTATGAGGATGATGAACTTCCTGGTTTCATTCGTCTCTGGCACTACAGTATTTACCGGAGTAGGCAGTTCGTCTACATTTAATACCATTTTTCTTCCTTACTGAAATTATGGTCGCAACCAATAATATCTTATATATCACATTTGCCAGCGTCGCTATACTTAATGAGGCTGCCTTATTTATATCTCTGGCACTTCTGCATCTGCGTTGCTGTTACAGTCAGCGACGTTGAGTAGCCTGGTTCACCGCAAATGATAGTTAGTTTAAAAGCTTCAAGTTTAGACTTTCAAGTTCCGAGAGCTGATTGAGTTGTAAAGTTTCTTAACAAAAAGCACAATGTACAATACATGTATGAAAATGAAACATCAGGAGAAGGCCCTGCAGTGACAGCTGTGGGAGAGTCTCCTATAATACCTGAAGGCAGTTTTATTATGTCTCAGTTATTCGTACTTTATATGCTATACTTGTGTGTATTCCGAAAATTTTGGTATTGCAATGAGAATGTCTCCTTGGCATATCTGTGAGTACAGGATTATGGACTTGGGCTGTATCGATAGCTCGATTCAACCCGACGTATATCCGGGGAAACTTAAGATCTTTGAAATCCACCCATGAAAGCCCTACCAGCAGAAGCACAGAGGACCACATTCACACCTCGCTACTTTATAAAACATACTTCGTTTTAATTTCGAATATCTAATTCTCCTCTTCAGGTAATGCATGCACGTTCAGGCAAATATATTTCAGAACTTGTTACAGCGCATATAAGCCCATTGAGTTATTGCCGATCCTACAGCTCGTAAGTTGTCTCGGATATTATAATTCAATGCCCCTCTCATTTGTTGTCGCTTTATTTGATCATAACTGCCTCTAATACATTTTTTTCCTCTCTTACCCCATCACCATGAAGGGCATCATATCCAAGACATTCTTCATCTCCTCCTCTTTCTTCTTTTCCTGTTCTTCCTTTTTCTTCCTTTCCTCTTTCTTTTTCCTCTCTTCTTCTTCTTTTCTTTTTCGTTCCTCTTCTGTTTCATCTTGTAAGCATGTTTTCCCGCAAGAGCTCTTTGGACAGTGCCTGCAATATTTCAGCAAATATTTGGGATCAGCGCGCGAGCAACCAAACAGTACGCCGTTCCGTGTACCGGAAGCAAATTTTCGTGAAAAAAAAATCTACACAAGTCCCAAATGGCTGAAATATGGTTACATGACGCGAGAGCACACCCAACTTCCAGTAACTGCAGTGGAACCTATGCTCGGTGGTGTCCGTTGGAAGAGAAAAGACGAGGAGGACGACGAGCACACTTTGACTGTCGTGCGGCTCTCTGCTTGTCAATCTCAATATATTTACTGTAGTTTCCCAGTTCTCTTGTCAACGCAAAATATTCCCGAGAACTCATGCACACATTACTGCAAAGTGCAGTGGAATTCACTTACAGTTACCCCACCCCCCCCCCCCCCCCCCCCTGTAAAAGTGCATCCTCAAGAAAGTAATCAAAATTTTATGCAGAAACCGCCAACTTTCTAGGCTACCTTTCGTGCAACTTGTTTCACTACCCGCATATACAAATACATGGCTGTCAAAGTAACTTGCGCCAGTCTAAAAACATGGCGCAGGCACCAGACGAGGATGCCATCATCTTTGCAGTAACAGCAGATCCCGCCTAAGGGTGAGGTAAGCCCGCGCGTCATCGTCAAGGGTGGCGTGTGCCAATAGCTACCCGGGAGAGGTCGCGCCAGGCAATTCCGAAGAAGGATTGAAGAAGGAGATGAAGAAGAGAATGAAGTGGCTGCCCATCGCATTGCTATGCTATAACGAAGAGAATACGACCTACGCCTGCGAGGGCTGGTAAGCTTCCAACGATGGCAAAAGAAGGGCGTATCGGAAGCCGACCATTGTCCCTACCTGAGAGTTCCTCCAAATAAAGTTTCGTCATAGTTGTTAAGTGCGGGGTGAGCCATGGTGCAACTCGAATTTGGCCGCAATCAGTAGCGTAAGAGACGGCGAGAAGCACAAATTCGTCCATGTTTTAAGCGACGCCTTGCCCTCTGAAGCTATGAGAAACGTGTAATGGCCAGAAAGACCTCCGCAATTTAGTACGGCCGATAGATGCTTGTACACGTCGCAAGCGACTGCACTGAACGAAGTAGAAGAACGGATGATTTGGCCCACGTTTATCTTTTACGAACATACTACGACTTGCGCACGGCAGCGGCACTGCAACTGCGATTTGCCCCGCGAAATATCTATTGAGAAGCAAAATGTTCATAGAGAATCCAGTTAAGCACATCTAGAAGTCATGCGAGTAGAGTTATACCTAAAGAAAGTCGGGAGGGGGGGGGGGGTCAAGTTAAGTTTACACAAAACCATCGCTCAGGAAGGCCGCCCAGCTGTTTCTCCAGCCGCGGCACTACTACTGTGAAGCTGACCGAATTTCGCCAACATTTGTTTACTCCATTTTTGATCGTCACAACCTTTATTTTTTAGTGAACTTGGGTTTAGCAATTAATTGATTAACATTTAAACTAACCTGCCTAGTAGCTTTGTGGGTAAGGCGTTAGCTTGAGAAGCTCGAGATCGCAGAGGTAACATCCAAGCCACGGTGGCCTCATTTCTATGGCGGCTAAATGTAAGCGATTCCTGTGTACTTAGATTTAGCTGCACATTAGTGAACCCAAGGTGATCAAAGTGTCTCCACAGCCCTCCACTGAGGGGCATGCCTCAAAGTCACGGCTGGTTTTTGCACGCACACTCCCATAGTCTATTATTAACAGCACTGCCGCTTTGTCAACAGCCACCTCTGTCCACGAGCCGCGCAATCGGCACGCAACGACTATAACGTCATAGGCTTCGGCGAATGACGTCAACAGCACCTGAGGGCCAGCCACTGCTGTCGTAGCGGCAGCTGCCGGCGCACACTTGCGTCGCCGGCGCTCAAAGTTCTCGTCGCAGGCGCGATACTATGCGAGTATTGTGGTACATCGTCAAAGTAGCGACATGGCCATGTCGCTACTGCGCGCTCGGCACAGCGGCTGCTGAGGGAGGCGCAGCCATCGCCATAGCATTCGCCCTGCAGTTAAGCGAACTGAGCAGGAATCTCTGAGAAAAGATTTAGCCTGTAAGTATAAGGAAGAATGCCACACGAGCGAGCTCATAGCTGCATTGGGACAAGAAGCTCCGGTGCATTTAGGGCGAGAATTATTTGATAAGTCTTGAGTCTATTAAGCGACAAAGCATCAAAAAATCATTCCAGGTCCCCTTTAATATCTGATATGGCATACGGAGTTCTCTCTGCCCATTCTACAAATAAATATGTAAGGGAAAGGCCTACTGCAGACAGACGTGCAGCTGCCTATTACCTGTATTCATACCCTAAATTCGGTCGACGAAAAAGCTCCCGTCAGCACCAATGTTTCAGAACCACTCTCACTTATTAAGCCTTTGTCTCACCCAAAACTTGCCGAGCAGAAGCCACTCTTTTATATAGACTATGGTTCGGCGTTGCGTTCACCAGTGCCTATGCGTTTCGGATAGGGATGGCCGACACCGTAGCGAGTGACCACCGCTGTCACCAAGAATCAATAGGGAACATTTTATGTGACTTCCAACAGTACACTGCAGAGAGGTAAACCCTTCGCTATGCACTCACCAGCTGGACGACCGGCCGCTATCGGAAGAAGCAATTCTACGACATCGTCTAGACCTCACGTATCAGAAGGCCATGCAAGCGTTAGAGGACTTCTTAAAGAAGTACTGACACGAATTTTTGACAGCCTCGTATTATTGCTGTAAATGAAAGCACTGGCGTGGGGAACCCCAAAATGAGTATGATGGTGCCTCGCAAGACAATGACCATACTTTTTAATACGGCTTCCTTAAAAGCCCACTTTCGGTTTCGATTTCGAGGGGGTGGTTTCCTAGTGACGTATCAACATCGTCGGACGAAGTCTGAGTCACGTAGGGGCAGAAATTCGTGATAGTGTCGCTGCAACTCTGTCGTCTGTGGTGCAAGTACACGCGGGGCACGCAAACAACGACAATTTTACGGTCGTCCAGTGACTCTGACAGCGATTTCGGCGGTTTTTTAGACTGTGCTCATACGTCATCGTAGTGTCCATCGCCCTGGAGCTGGCGTGCAGTGCTGGGCGACGAAAACTTTAAAACCAAACTAAAATATTTTGTACGTGTTTCCTGGCTTCCGTGTGCGGAGGGCGTCAACAATACATGGCTAGAAAACGAAAAATGTACATTTTGAGCCGCCGAAAAATCGCTTCATTACTCCTTTAAGACCTACCTGCCTTTGTGAACGCCTTAAAGGGCCACTAAACAGGCTCCTACTTTTTTTCAAAGCCGCCCAAACAAGCTAACTCAATCATAGAGAAGGTTGCGGCGATCACATTCTGCAAATATGACAGCGCTGCGCGCCACACAGACGCCGTATTTCAAAAAACAATTCCCGCGCTTCTTTCCGGCGACTGACCAGTCGCGCTCTCATCCTAGGTGTCGTCATGTGCTACCGCGAACAACTTTGCGTAGTTGTATCTCGTTGATTGGTCGAAACCAGGTCTATGTCAGATCCCCTGGCCATCCCACCGGCGTGAGCGCAGGAGCAACCCAACTTTTCTAGAACGGGAGCAACCGGTTCCGCAGCGCAAGCGTCAATGACGTCAAATGATCACGTCAGGTCACGTGTCAAAAGTGGGCGGAGTCTCGACGGCGCGCCGCCCCTACCCTCTCCTCAGCAGAGAAGGGTGGGGAGGCCGACCGAGAAAACGAAACCGACGCAAGCGGCCACTTAAACCCGTGTAACTTCTTTATTATTGCACCTATTCGCAAAATTCTTGCGGGAGCATGTTCACATCGCACAGGAGCGCAGTTATATCTTTAAAACAAATTTTACACCTCGGGGTTGTTTAGGGGCCCTTTAAATGGGGCGTCCTTTGTGTGTATGTGTGTGTTCTACTTTCTGTGCTTGTCAGGAATCTTGTACCATCTCTCACTCTCATCTTTTTAACCCCCTCCCCCTTCTCCCCAGTGCAGGGTAGCAAACCGGACAGTAATATCTGGTTAACTTCCCTGCATTTCCTCTTCATCTCTCTCTCTCTCACTTGTCCCTACAGTATTCAATAAACAAGCACGACACAACCTGAACAAAATCGTTATATTAAGTACATTTTCACAAAGAGCACTTCTACTAATGCTTAGATTAACTTCTCAACTTTGAAATACATTACTTCATTGCCAACAAAAGATTATTACTTTGTTATCTGTGTAGGCCAACAATATTGCACGCTAAGGCACACTAAGCAGAAGCATGTGGAAGCTCTTTGCTGCTCTTAATGTAAAGAAGAGTCGCGAAGTTTCCATAATTTATTTCGAAATTGTACATATGTAAATGTTACACATATACTTACACAAACGTTACGAGGAGTTGCCAGTATTCGCTAAATGTAAGTTGACTGATCCTATGTATGCCGAATCTGCAAGCAATTGGAACACCGTGAGCCTAAAGTCACGTACAGAGAGTGATAAAAGCAAACATGTCGTTCATTTGGTTCATTTTTCACATACTGCAGTCATACTTCTACCCTAAACAACCAGGCTCCTGACTTTCGCTTCAAGGGAAATGCGAAATTTTACGCCTGGTTGTCTGAATAGGTTTTCTGAGACTATGGCGCCGCATGGAAATATAACTAGTCCATATTTTCTTCCCATCTATGAACAATGTCTGAACATAATTAAAACAGCTAGTTAATGTGTTCATTTCAACGCGAAAAAGCGTTATATGCAGTGGTTGACGAAACTTAGCGGATTCTGTTTGTGCCGCCGATGCTAGATCTCTCTCATTTCACTACGGTAATTCACTACCGGTATGCTTTCCCTCCATCGAATGGCTCTCGGCTTGCGTTACAATCAACGTTGCACCAAGCTACGTAACAAATATTGTTTCTGAAACAAAAACATCAGTGGGTAGGACAGGCCTCGGACGTGAGATACGATCAACGGCACATTCACTCTATTGTATGATACAATGTTTGAACTGATTAAAGGAAGCTCTCTTCTCCGATATGAACATCTGGGAGGAGGCTTTGGAAGAGGGGAGCTTCTTTTATTCAATTCATCCGACAGAATGCGGGAATTACAGTGTCAGGATCCGCAGTACCATACGACAGAGCCAAGACGCAACATCACTGCGTTGCTTCGATCCGGTCGTAACAATAAAAGGCATGCATTTTGTAACGTTTGTTGCACGCCAGGAAGACAAGAGACCTTCTGCAGATAATTTTTGTTTATACAGCTCTACTCTGCTATATGCGCATATGTGCACGATTGCCACGCACATATCCCCTTCTGGTGCAGGTTATGGTGCAATGCCTATAAATGCATCATGTGTTCACGCATTACTTCTGTTGCTGTTCGTACTCTACGGCGACAAAAAAAAAGATATGTCTTGAAATGCACGTTTTCGAGCAATTGTTTCTAATTAAACTTTAAATAAGCGATAATATACTAGGAATTTGGTCCTTATTTATTGCCATAAAATATCGCAACTCACTGAAATACTTGCGAAATTTCTCATTAGTTCTGATCATTACAACCCGACGAAATTTATTTTTTACATTGCTGCAGCTTACCACGTCAAACAACCTGCAAAATAAGGTAATGTCTCCAGGAAACTAATTGTCTGCACGCATGCAACAAACATTAAAGAAAAGTGAAGGCACACTGAATACTACAGGTGTTAAATTCATCCAAGGCTCATTGTTTCGTGCTCTTTCGTGGCAGCTTGTCGACTGCGCAGGCAAAAGCAAGTTGCATCCACTTACATGAACAGCATGCCTGGAGGGGCTATACGCAAGCGAATCTTCTATTCTCCTTTAAAATATCCTACCGTGTATTTCTTCATTCAAAAAATGCGGACTATTTCAAAGAGGTGAATATGAATAGCATTCGCACATACCAACTACAAGAGAAGCTCAGGTAAAGATGGAAGCTTGAATCGATGAACAGATCGCTAAAAACGATCTAGAACAGGGATTGTTGCTGGAGCCAACGTTTTGACAAGTGTCATCGTCAGAACGGCAACTGCCTTCTCGAGAGTTCTATATGTTTTACACGCTCTCCCCCATCCACAGAAGGAGAGGAGGAGGAGAGCGGCACATGCTAACAAAAAAAAGGGGGGGGGGGAGTAGTTGGGTGACAGATGTTAGCGTGACCGACACAAATGGAAAGAACAAAAGCTGTCAAAGAATCCTCTCGCGGTACACATCTTGAAAATACACTGTATGCGCAGTGCTAGATAGCGGGAAGAAGAAAGGAGCACATACGCTAAGTACAGTCGTTGCACATGTGGCTTGTGTCGCCCCTCCTTCTCCGCACCAGCCGCGCCGCACACGCAGTGCATTTCACCGAAAGCTTGTTCCTAAAAAACTGACTACACTGTTTAACGCCGCTGTTCTCTTCGAACTGGATGGGAGATCCGCACCTGAAGATAGACTTTCGGGAAGAAATATTGGCCCCGCACCAAATAAGGCCTGGGTGCGCGACCCGCCTTGACCTTATGTTATCCCAAGCATCCTCTCAGTTCCACCAAGTCGCTTTGGTTGCAAGAGAGGCAGTGCTACGTTGGGCGTCTACGCAAGGTATCTTGGATAGCGCAGCAAAAACAGGGGCACAGACGAACGAGAGGTGTCCAAGTTTCTTGGTATGCTATGAACTACCGACAAACCAGTTTTGCTACCCTTGTGTCTATGGAAGAATCATGTGACCTGTTTTTATTGTTTTGGCCTAATCGGGAGAGAGAAAGGTGGTCCATTAAGAGAGTGGAGAGGCCGTCATGATAGAGTATTTTCTGGCTCGCTGCTCTGTACAGCGGAATAGGGAAACAAAAGAGGCATTGACGATGACGGTGGGTACAAGAAAAAAAAGTGAGGCATGTTCACAATAACCACGGTGCACACTATTTTCCTAAAGTATGTTGTCAAGGACATAATATTCTTGACGAAATTGAGAATATAATCACGAATGGAAGCGTAGATGCCAACGTATGTCGTTTGCGACGTGCAAAGGAGAGTCGCTCAAATTGAACGTTTCATACTCTTCATAGCACTCGCTGCTCGAGCTGTCCGCACACCTGATGAAGTGCGCGTGCTGCAGTGTGAAACCAACGTCCAGGCGAATCCTGCGAAACATATTTGCAAATAGATCATTCGATTCTGGCCAAGGCACGGGAAGCTCCGCCACACCCTATCCCTTGCAAACGCAGGACTGGTGGTCTTGTTGAGCCGAATAGGTCGCTGCGCACTCTCGCATGTGCGATCTCGCAAAAAGAGTTCACGTTACCTCGCCAGTGCAGAATATTCACTTAGACGAGGGCGTTATTCGCACCAGTTTTTGCTGCGAGCAAAGGCTAATTTGTTGCCTGCTAATCCACACTCTCCTGGTACCCACCCAAATGCCTTGGAGAGACCACTGTCCTACGTAAAGTAGAAAAGGCGTATAATTTCTAAAATTAATACCTGTACATAATGTTCGTCTTGTCTTGAACAGTAGTCAATCGCTTCATGTTCCGATTTTGAATAGGAGAGCAATGTCCAATCGGACGGTGTTTGGAAGGTCACAAAGCGTACGGTTTCCCTTAGAGCGAGAAGTTGGGCGGCAGTAGAGGATTATTTGTGATCCAGATTGCGTTGATCACATTTACCCAACACTTGTTGGGCCACCGCTATTTTTGAAGGTACGACCTCAACGCTTGCGACTTAAGAATTGCGGACTTTCCAGGATATAAATCAATTCAAGTCAATGTTTATTTTTCTTTCAAAGAACGAAAGAAAGGAGCAGTCGTAAAAAGCCACTGCAATGAGTAGCTTGACCGGGATGAGAGCCCGGTCAAGCTAACCATGTGGGCATGCACATACCAAATCTAAAGCCAGGTTCTCCAGTATTGCTGGAAATATCTCTAAAAGTGACAGCCAGGAACCGCGCACGATGTTTCCGAAGTTCCCTTTATGAGGCGTAGGCGTGCCCAATGAACTCAGGAAAGTAGAAATATTTGACATTACTGTACTGCCGCTGCTGCGGCGAAAGGGAAGACTCATGTCAAAGCCGTGACTTCGGCGAAACGGATGCACGGTGAGTTAACTAGGCGGGGACATTTCTTTAGAAATTGAGATATTGTTATTTGCTGAATAATACGCCTGCGTAGCTGAAATCTTTTACTCTGTAA
This sequence comes from Hyalomma asiaticum, assembly GCA_013339685.2. Classification (NCBI taxonomy): domain Eukaryota; kingdom Metazoa; phylum Arthropoda; class Arachnida; order Ixodida; family Ixodidae; genus Hyalomma; species Hyalomma asiaticum. The sequence goes on from JABSTT010005258.1 coordinate 11,150, forward strand.
AGCATTTTTCTGATTCGTATTTTCTTCAACTACCTAAATACGTTGTTGCCTGTAAAAAAATCAGTCTAAGACTAGCAGCTTTAGGGGCTGTCTGAATTGTAGTGAACGTGGGCTTATTAAGCAAGTATGCCAGTGCTTAAAGTACCATTCGAAAGTACCATTTGAGGGTTGGGCACCAGAAGCAACAGCCCAGCAGAGCTGCGAGCTAAGTCATGCTGCTTTGGTGTTATCTGGCACGTTCTTCACATCGCGCAATCGCGCTAAGCAGCGTGCACATTGCATCATTGAGAAACTTGGCCCAGCATCGCGGCATCAGGCCAGCGCGTTCCTTCTTGCACTCGTAGACGCACTCGCGTGAGCGCTATGTTGCGAGGGCTTTGTATGTATGCGAGGCGCCCGGAACGGGGAGCACATGACCAGGGCACTGCTATGCAGTACGCAGCACGTCTGATGGCTGCCGAGATAGTGCGCGCGCCAGCGATGGCGACCGCGCAAAGTCCACAGTGGCTGCTTGAGCAAGAACCGCCCCCCACTCCTCCCCGCCCATCCACTCTCTGCACTCGCGCATTTTCCAGCTTGTTAAGGACGGCAGACAGGCGGGCGTTTCCCCTCCCCTTAGACGCAGGCCGCCCGAGTGGGGTGACGTTATCGCACGTGCTCTCCGAACGACGGAGATGGGCCAGGGCTCGTTTGATCTCTGCTTCACGATGCGCGGAGGGTTATCAATTTGGACTCTGTATGGAATATTCTGGCGGCGGCTGCGACGGTGACGGCAAAAGCCCGTTTAAACTGTCGATATCATTGGTATTGCAATAAAATAAAATGTATTCGAGACAGCAGACGCTTAATGAAACCGTCTACGTGTGCGTCCATCCTAGACTCAGTCTGATTCACTCTCATGTGCTGCGTTTTAGGACTCTCTGAACAAGAACCCTCCTTTCGTGTGTTGTTCTCCCTTTGCAAATTCTAGTTCTGCAAATACGTAAAGCTGCATAAAGCAGGCAGAGAGTCAATTTATGCCTTTCCAGTTTTCATAACCTTCCTTATAGCAAGTAGATAAAATATATCGGCCTACTTGGGTGGCTTGTCTGGGAACATCATTGAGAGATAATTTATAACACTTAAATAAAAAAAATCACAAAACGTATCAGTTCGTCGTGTGCTTGTAATATATGCGAAGTATTTTGTCATGAAGGTTTACTATAATATCCTATGATATAAGGAAATAGGAGGAGCTGAACCTTAGATATAGTATTTCTTTTTATTACCAGGAAGTTTCGTAGAACCTTCAGTGGAAGTTACATATATTTTAGCCCCTACATCAGCGTCGCAAAACATGAGCTAAGCTACCATCATTGCATTTCATCTCACCACAGATCTATGGCGGCAGCCATTACATCGAAAAAATTGCACGCACTATGAGAGTTTTGTTCATACCCAGCCAAGCAAGTTTGTCTGACAGACAAAAAAACCTGACAAATCAGTCAATCAAGTTATGACAACTACGCTCGAGCCAGGGTCTCCAATCAATACCGCAGAATACACTGAACCGGGAACTACACAGTTTTAGCTTGGCGCAAAACGGGGTCCGTACGGGCGACAAATCTCACACACGCGGACTAACCTGAATAGAGCTCTTAATGAATACAATAAACATGAAAAAGCAGCCCAACTTACGTTCTTGCCATTGCGTGGACAACATGATCACGTAAATCATGGTCTTCGGGATTAAATCGCACCACAACACCGCTTGGCGTATCCCTGCAAAATGTGCCTTCACTCGATAACTCTGCAAAAAAAGAAGAAGAAAAGTTGAAACTTGACTTCCACGTTTCTCTTCGAAGCACTTCGTTTGCTCTGTTCGACCACAGACGGTATAAAATTAGCGATCGAAACGTGTGCATACAGAAGCTGCCGAAGTGTCTGCATTATGCGGACGTGATCTCGCACCACAAAAAAGAACCAGATGCGAATGCATCCCTGTATCGCTGGTACTGCTTGATTAGTCTCGCTTGATACGCGGCAAGACAGCAACAACAGGTGAGTTCGAACGTGCTTGGCTGATGCAGCCTCTGCTTTTTAACTTAATAGGAAACACAGAAGAGTGTCAGCAACAAAACATATGCGAGGCATTGGGACTGTAGCTTTATGTCAGTGCTAATCTACTTGAAATGTATTAGTCGTCCGTTACGCCGCTTGTTTCTACAATGCCTTAGTTTTCAAGTCACTTCAAATGCATACACCACAAAAACTCGCATCTGTGCGCGCGCCTTACCGTTTGCACCCTCATGGGCGAGTTTGATTGAACCTCAGGTTGCGCTAATCGGAGAATACAAAAGGTGAAGCTTCAACTTTTCCTAAGGCTTGGTTTAAAATGTACGGTCATCAGTGTCTATTTAGCACCTTGAGTAGTGCTTGATGTAAAGAATAGCAAGAAAACGCAGTGTGTATGACCTTATTATGAGACCAATGCTAGTATGTTATCACATGTCCTGCTAATTTGGTCCCACTAAACAGTAAGATTAATTATGCGGTACTGCTGCAGCTTTCAGAAATCGCTGATGTTGTGTTAGCAGTGCTCGTTGTTCTTGCTCTAAATGTTAGTAACTGGTGTAAAGATTGTGAAAGTTTAGGCAAGTTTTAGTGACAGTTCCATGGTCTCCTTAACACGCAATATTCTTATGCTTACGGGAATATACGGAAGGCTAGTTTCTTTCTTAGACATAATCTATGAGTCCAACACACCATAGTGCCAAAGAAGGCGTGGCCGAAATTATATTTACTTTAGCTGTAGTGTAATATTTATAACATAAATGGAAAGGAATTAACGGGGCACGAAAACACACACCTTCAGTCATTAAAAGGCAACTCCGGCGATTTTTCGACCATATTCTGATGTCGCTGTTTTCTAATAGCATTGATAGTCCTAAAGCAGCCAGGGTTATTGAGTTTACTCAGAACCTCACCAATAATTTTAAATAACCGAAAGAGTGATGTGTTCAAACCTAAACCGCGATGGGTGGACGCTTCCTGCTGCGTATGCTATGACATCACATCATCCCCTTTCTCATAAATATGGACCTGGTGCCAGAAAAAACGAAAGAGGCGCGGTCACCCAACGATGTACTGGGCTCTTCTGAACTTGACAGCGACAACTGGAGCGCTGGAGTATTGCCGTTTCCCTTTAGACGGCCCGCTTGCTCGGGTAGGCAGCGTTGCAGGTAATGAGCTCAAAAACACAGGCTGGCTCGCGTGGGAAACCGGTGAAAATTTTAAAAATTCATTTTCAGGAAAGCTAAATGCCTTCCAACCCCCTGGCTTGGCATAAATTATTGTAGTACCGAGGATAACATATAATGCAAATTTGATTGAGATCAGGCGACGATGAAAAATTGCCGGAGTTGCGCTTGAAGACCGAACCTGCTACGTTTGAATAAAGCGGCCCATGCTTACCAACTGAGTTGCAACGGCGGTCATTCTCCCATCCATCTTATTGTGTACTTCCTTGCATGTATTACTGGGAGTGTTAGTCAGTGCCGCTCGCCGCGATGGCTACGAGTGGCGCTGACTAACACTCCCAGGAATACATGCACAGAGATAGACAAATGAACTGGACGGGGGAACAACCGCCGTTGAGTGGAGCATCGGTGGCTCTGTCCTAACCTCGCTAGTTCGCTCTCTACTGACGAGAGGTGTCTATTTTTTTTTTGTTCCTTGGTGATTGTTTTTCATTTATGGCATTATCACTGCACAATAGCTGAAAGCTAAAAATAATTTTCTGTATACCTTCCTTGAACTCATTGTCAGTTAGTGTATGTTTAGAGCAATTTATGTCTTACTAAAGAGGGCGCAAATAAAGCAGACTGCCGAGCGTTTTTTTTGGGCGTTTGACTCATACAGCGTATAGTTATCTACATTTATCTACATCTACTGGTGTAATGAAGCAAGAAGAGCATTACATAATACAACCTGGAGAAATTCTTATAAAGAGATAGAATAGTTTACCATTAACTCCATTTTCACCATCCACGCCTCCAGACTGTCCAAGTAATGAGTCTCTGAAAAAAAAAGGAAAAGCGTGCATTATTTTACTTTTCCGTTCCTTTATGTTTCCCTTGACTGATTGGTACACTGGGTTTTTACTCTCTGCAAACAAAAAAGCGATAATATGGCTTCCTTCAGTACTGACCGTGATTGCCTGATGTCATTGCATGACACACTGTGTGAAAATAAATGTTCTGTCAGCAGATCTGCAGTGCAAGCTACATTTCTGCTTTTAATATGAATAGTCCAAGAGGCAGAAAACACGTGTAGAAAGCGTTGCCACAAGATGTATGTTAGCCTTATTGGCGAATGTGCCACTTTCGTTACCGCAGAGTAGAAACATTTTTACACTTCTTGTACTGGAATGTTTTCACTTGTTGTACGCGCCCCCTCACGGCGGTCTAGTGGCTTTGGTACTCGGTTGTCGACCCGAGGTAGCTGGATCGAATCCCGGCCGCGGCGGCACCATTTGGATAGAGGCGAATGTAGAGGCCCATGTGCTGTGCGACGGCAGGTGACGTTAAAGAACACCGGTCGGTCGAAATTTCCGGAGCACCCCAATACGGCGTCTCTCACAATCACATCGTGGTTTTGGGACGTAAAACCATACATATCAACCAAACACTCGCTATCGGTCTTATATGTTACAAAACAGTTGACAGTAACACTTTATTATTGCGTTCACGTCAAGTGCAAATTGCAACTTGCTGCCGTTCGATGTTGCGCGATGTATCACCAGGCGTAAAGCTTTCAGAGCTCTCTTCACATACAGCCATGCATTCTATTTTGAGGTAGGACTGGCCATTATTGTTGTGAGACATTTTCCATAAGGCTATAGGCACGAAGGTATGAATTCTTTATGCCCAGGTGTTATGTATAAACTGAAAAGAAAGCAGATGGCCAATCTTGCTCTTCGCGCCAGAGCTTGGTTTCCATCAAATTGCCAAGACTAAAATTGTGGGTGATTGCTGCGCTTGGGGATGTTCTATTTCTCTAAATCTCGAAGCATGCCACGGTGCATGTAACTCTTGCAAGTTGCGTTTGCGTTCTCCTATTTATCGTAAAGAGCGCTATGCATGAATTTTCAATAATTCCTTGAAACCCCAAAGGCATCACATTCTCTACGGCTTTCTCACAGAGCAGGATGATTAAAGTGCCCGCAATTAGGGGTGATACCAATTTGAGGTCTTTTATTTTGTGTTACGAGCAAATATTAGCGAACACCTGCTGAGATTTCGATACAAACATAAGCAGGTTTAGCGCAGTTAAGGCAGATTAACAAGCACATATTATGTTCAAACAATGTGCAACGGCTCTGCAATGTCGACTTTGAAACCTCTGAGAATCGCCCGAGCATTAACGAATTCATGACAGTAACTTTTGTTTATGTTACTCTACGAAAGACCAGAACAAACCATTGCACACTTGAACAGCATTCCCGGATGCCTTTTATCTTCACATCTGGACGTCTTCGATCAAAGATACACGTTTGTGAAGTCATGTCTTTCCTTTCCGTAATACTTTAATACCAAAATATACGAACTGGGCTTCTTTTTTTTTAATTTTAAGCCTGAAAAGCGCAGGCTTTCGTAAGAGATAACATCAAGCTAAATTCTATTATTATGTTTCAGAAAGCTTTTTATCATCGAAAGCCAGCACAGGATGACTCGTTGATGCGCACTTCCCTTAACTAGTAACACATTTTTTTCTTCTTAAGAATGAGCCTCAATATATTCGGCCAGATGCACTTACCTTGTCCAGTAAAAGAAAATAGTATCACGTGATGTATTCACTTCTCTTGCGTATTGGAGTAAACTCTGTAGTGTCTTAATACCATCTAGTCCTCTCCCAGTTGAAGATTCTTTCACACCAATCGTGTCGTTCTAAATTGCGTTAGAAAGAGAAATATTCCTTCATTCCATTGTGTTTTGTTTAAGGCAGAGAAGGATAACTAACAACGTTACCCTTAAAGTGCCCATAATAGACCCATCCCTTATTTGTGTAGCACGACAAAAGCACATGTATTCCCTCTTTTCGCAGGTCTATAAGGAGAGCCACTTCATGAATATCTTTCTCCGGGGAAACCAACGACATGAAAATCCTCGACGTTGCCCATCATAGCGTAGCTTGAGAAACGCACAGTTTCGTTGATATGAAAAGGACACAGATAAGATACAAACCACGAGGTGGCATCTTCTTATTGTTTGTTTTATGTTTAGGCATTTCCATGGTTAGCCAGTTTTCTGAGCATGGGAGATATTTATCTGCAGCCCTACATGCTGACTGCGTGTGTGTCATTGAGCGATACATTTAGGGGCTTCCGTAGAAATGCGCGTTTATTAAGCTTGAGTAGAGAGGCAAAGTGAGCGACCGTTCGTTTCCGATAAATTTTACGTTCGTAGACGTTTTCATAACGGCACTGGCTAACCTCGGGTTTATTAGTCTGGTCCGCAAAAAAAGAGCGCCCGCAAATTGCAGTGTGGGACTACTCACAGTGGTTCCTTGGTAGAGCCTCAGTTTTTCTCTCGTTCTGACATGCGGAAGTTAATTTCTAACGTTAACGCATTTACTTTACCATTGGAATAAAGTGAAGCATCTTCTGCAGTTCACTAGCAAAAGTATACTGTCTTTTGTTTTTCTACATTTGTTGAGTTAGTTGACACCTTGCATTCCCCTGACAATTATCAAAGTACTTCATTTTAACCTTCCTACATCAAAACTTACATCATCTGATCCTCGAATACAATTCCATATATTTTTCGAATTGCTACAATTGGAAGTCCTCGCATACAATTGCTACATTTTTAGCTGTCTAGGTGCAAGTGTTGCTTCCCGTATGAATGCAGTCAACCTCAAATGCAAGTTAGGCACCAAGGCAAACACACCGCGAGCTGAGATGGGCGTTGCACCACGCGTAATGCCCCTCTGTTA
>JABSTT010005259.1:0-18163 GCA_013339685.2 Hyalomma asiaticum
GATCCAAAGGACAGCTTCGCCTTGACCTTCCGCTTCCTGGGGCGCTTAGGAATAGCGCTGATTGATGGATCCATAGCGAGTGAGGCCCTGGAAGTAAACGCGGAGCTTCGGCAGTACTTGCCCTGGACCGCTATATTCTAGCAGCCAAAGCGCGAGGATTTGACCAAAAGCAGAACGTGCAGCTCGTACGCGGAATTCGCACGGAAAGCACGGGACACCGAGTCACCCGACGGCAGGCCACGATGATGATTATGATGATCCTTAAAATTTGGCTTAGGAGGATTAGCCGGGACCAAGGCGGATTTCACATTAATTTGCAAAATTATATTGCCTGAAGGGTTTGTTCCTTCTTGAATGTGAATTTTAATATTACGAGCGTAGTTTTATCGATACGGAAGCATGAAAGAAAAGCGGAAATAATAATAAAAAACAATGCTATAAAGGTAATGAAATAAGCAATTCCGACCTAGCAACAGAACAATCAAATCAATTCGGATTGGTGATGATCGACTTCTGTGCAATAAGGCATATATTCCTATTAGTGTGCCCCAGCATGAAAGATCGAATGAAAGGAGTACAGTGCTTGATAAGGGAATGCCCCGATTTCACAGTGCGATTTTGGTGGTGCTTTTTGTAAAGGAGGTTAAGCGTCTGGATTCCAGCAAAAAGTGTTCCATTGTCTATACATCATTGCAAAAGGCACATAAATGAGAGACCGCCAGACAAGAGCCTTGCTACAAATCTGGTAGCTTTTTCTTTTCGTTGGCCATCGACGAAACGAAAACCAGGCGTTGCATCAAGCAGAGGTTCTGGAGTAGCTGCTGGTGCGACCAGCTCACTCTGCAGGAATAATGACTAATTCTGCAAAGGAACGAATGTGAACGATGTCGTCACAAGTGGTGGCTACTTCATGTAGCATGGTCATAATTTATTTCATTATCCCGTCAATCAAATCATAAAGACGGTGACCGTAACCAAAACTACCATCATCATGAGTTCTCTCCCCGCAGAGTGCGTGTGCATTTCTCCAGTGCAGTACCCAATGTGCGGCGTTCGCACGCGCGCTATTTCCTTCTCCTGTGCTCATGCCGTCAGCCCACTTACTAAACCGGCAAAAGTGCTTCTGGCGGGCGCACATGTTGCCCGTGAAAGCAGAAGAAGACGGACAGTGTGCGTCGATTTGTGCAGTGTACACCTCCGTAGTAGGCAAGTGCCAACTACCAAGGAACAAGAAAGCAAGCGTCTTGCATAGCTATGCGTTTGTGAGATTTTGACGGGATACCGTTAAAGAGCTTGTTTCGCAGAAATTCCGGTGCTGGTATCGTTAGTTGCGAGCGAAAAATCAACGTTGTCTGTGAGCGATAATTCGAGGTAGGTGAAATAGAGAAATAAGAAAGAAATTGGGGGACCCTTAAGCTTCGCCTTTAAGAGTTGAACGCGATAGCGAAATCCGGTCCCTGGTGTGCACTTCAACCACTCAGTGCATACTTATTAGTGTGTGTTGTTACACACACACACACGCACCGACACAGACGCGCGCGAGCGCGCGACATACCTATGGTAATGGTAGAGGTTTCCGATCTATTTAATAGCACTTTCATTCGTAAATGGTCACATTCTGTCGTCCTTCTTGCGTTAACAATCTGACAGCTGTTCGATTTGTTCTTCTGGAGACCTCTTCCGGCCAACCGCAACAAGCATCGCGTTATGGTCGGTGAAACGGCAAGCAGCACATTATCTAATGTTTGCTGTTTCCTTGATATGATATTGTCACGTTCACGTAACGGTCTTTCATGAATAGACCAGACGAAGGGACTATGAAAAGAATGAAATTTTATTCCGACGAACTCGTGCCCAAAAGCAAGCTCTGGCTAGACTACGGCGGATGATGATGATGATGATGATTGTGGATTAGTTAAGGGAAAGACGCTAAGTTCTGCAGCCCATGTAGGGAGCACGGCTAAGCGTCCGTGGGGGAAGGGGAAAGGGAGTGAAAGAGATACAATATTAACGCCGTAGTGGAGGTCTCCGGAAATTTAGACAACCTGGGGTTCTTTAACGTGTGCTGACAACGCACAGCACACGAGCCTCTGCCATTTTCGCCTCCATCGAAAATGCGACCGCCGCGGCCAAGATCGAACCCGCGTTTTCTTGGGTGGCATCCGAGTACCTTAACCACACCACCGCGGCGGACAACGGCGACGGCGAAAACAGCATGCGCAGTCGAGCGTCGGCGGCAAGAATGGCCGCGCGCTCTCACCGGTCCGGCACTTACATTCGCGACAAGGAACGCTTTCGAGCGCGAGCGTCTCGTGACATGGTGAGACAGAACACGAGCCACAGTTTTAACAAACGCGGCTCCAACGCTACAGCGACGCGTCGGTGCAAACCATGCAGCCGAAAGAAACTGTCACTGGAACACCAATGCTAGCACAGATAAATGCACGTCGCAATATGTTCCCTGTCTTAGAACGGCGGAACCCTATACGCCTAGTGCACCGCCTATAGAGGCGCCACTGATGGCCACCTAGCGGGCGCCGCCGACAGTACTCTCGGGAGGCCGAGCAGACGACAACGCTTTTTGCAGCGCTGGGAGGCATGGGCATGGCCGCAGTATGCGGCTGCGATTTCCCCTTCGTTCGCGTGCCAGACAGCTACTGTTGCGGTGACAGTTGCAGGAAAGAATCGGGCCTCTGTGAAAGTGGGCACGCGCATGCCGTTAACACAATTCAGGACAAACCAGTCCGCATATAACTGTCAGGTGCGTCCCGCAGACCAGCGTAAAAACGCCCATTTGCGAAGTGGAGCTCGTTTGAAGTAGGCGCCTTGTATTTCCTTTTTTTTAAATTGCACCGTTGCCACATTTCCGTCTTTGTACCTTAATAATAAATACAAGTCACTTGAGAGGAGTGGTAAGTCAAACAATGAAGTCCACATTACGTGATGCTGGCGCGCGTTATGTAGCGATCTTGATAGCACTGATTACATACGTGGCATAATCGCATAATAATTGCCATAAAAGTCACCTTAAGAAGCGCAACTGATAGATTGTTAATGAACCTGCATACACTCCTCATGGACATCGCCAAACTTGGCAGCGCATAAAACCAGAATTTAGCGCTGCGTTCGTCGAACTACCCTACCTGCTGCAGCCGTCAAAACACAATTTTCTGAGCGACCTTCTTGAAAGCGCACAAAGCTGCGTGAGAATTTTTGTGTTTTGATGCTGAGTAAAGAGAAGGCGCATGATATATTGAAAAGCGGCGAAGGGTTGGTCAAGTTAATTGGGCGCGACAGCAAGGCTGGGGTTCGCTCTATCGTCAAGATGTATGTAGAAATATGTAAACACTAAACAGCTACTGAATTTCTTCGTCACTTTACGGAGATTTCGTCATATATGCGTCTTCTGTGGGCCTGCAGTGCACCACATTGCTTTAGAGCTTTATGCGCCTATGCAAGTATTGCCATTATCATGGTGGGCACAGTAGAGGTGGTTTGCGGTCCAGCATCTTCCCATTATTCCGTATATGAAATGCTCAGCACGCACCAAAGCTATTTTTAGTCTTGTGTTGGTTTCAAACTTTCTTCATGCTCTTTCGTCCGTGTGTTCTGCGTGCTTCTACTTTTCAAGATGGTGTATGAACATGCCCGAACTGCCACTATTGTAACAGAAATTTTTTTCTTCTAGTAACAGTGGTGGGGGATGCACGCATACCGAGCACACATGAGTTTCTTGTCTTATTAGAGCTGATGTAACTCGTAAAATAGGGCAAGACTTCTGTGTGAGCACTTTGAACGCACAAGCAGGCTTTTGTTTACACTCCTCCCCCTTAAAACTTAGCCAGGTGGATAGCCCCCCTCCATTTTCGTTAACGCCATGGGTAACACCCCTCCCACCCTGCGAAATCAAAATTCTGGTTAAACGCCTACGTACAGGAAGAGGTCGTGTTTGGATGGCTTTTGTTATTCGACATCCCTTGAAGCTTCGGCCACCCCACACATGCAAAGAAAGTTGCTTATTTCGCTGCGACAACGCGAACTAAACGGCGAACGCGAACAAAGTCGTAGGAAGCTACGGCGCACGGCTGCCTACTCTCCCGAGAATACTTAGCAGGGTCGCCACCAGTAGCGCTTCCGTCGGCTTGCACGAGGCGTATAGGCTCTGCTGTCGTCGCATGCCCTCCGAGATGGCGGGCGCGCTCGCCGTCTCGGAGGCCATGGTAGTCGAGATATGTTTTTCACAATGTGTCACAGATGGCAGCACATTATCTAATGTTTGCTGTTTGCTTGATATGCTCAATAAAGTTTATTCCTCCTACAAATCGCCGAATGAGCCGACAAATCTCCGAATGGGCTCATTTTCGTCGTGACACCTGCCGAACAAAATGCTTCCACTACCTGACATTTATGTGGTGTTTTTTTCCGAGGCAGTTCAAAGTAGCGTCGTGGCTTTGTGGTAGGACACCTGCTTGCCACGCAAACGGCCCGGGTTCGATCCTCAGTGGGACCGAAGATTTGTATTGTTTATTTTATTTGCATCTTTCTCGATTTTTCGCTCACGCACCGACACCGACGGCGGTATTTCTGCGAAACGAGCTCTCTAACGCTATCGCGTTAAAACCTTCGGCGGCCAGTGAATCGAATCTGGGACCCCACGTCCCGAAGCACAATGCGCTGTGTGCTCGGCCATCCCGCATATATCCTCCTGCCTTCTTCACCTTCACGTGGATGCCACGCTACACCAAACACAGATGAAGAAGACGCACAAGACAGGTGCGTCTTCTTCTTTGTGCGAGGTTTCGCGTGGCGCTGCACTCACCTGAAGATGAGCCATTACCAACTAGCTCAAGCCTCAGTTTTAATGGTGCCCTCTTCATCGGTGAGTTTTCATGACGCATTCTGTCAAATAGCGCAAGACGACGAGGGAGGCTAGGCAAGACGAAGCAGACATGGCAGGCACCATAACGGACAGTTTTAGTGGCTAGGCGACTGAAGAGCGTGACAAGCGGAAGAGAGCGCGATTTGAATGGAGCCAGGCATCGCTATCGCGTTCAACTGTTAAGGCCAAGATTAAGCTTCCCACAGTTTCTAAGGGCACTGGCCTACAAAGTCTTCTAGTCGAGTTGCTGTCAGGGCCACGGAGAAAGAAGTATTTGAGGAGAGGAAACTGCTATGCCGCGGCAGCGCGCGGCGGCGGCCCGTTAATGTAACGCTTGGGCGAGGGGGAAGTTGAGTTTTCTTCGCATCACGACAGATGACGCTTCCGGCCTGTTGCCATCGTTTACATGTCGTCCTATGGGCGCGACACACAATAATCGCGTTACCGTCTCATATATAGTAAATTTTCTCAATTGTCAGTCTGTAGCGTCAATAAATAGGGGCGGCGGACATTTTAGCTGCAGTTAGTAATAAATGCTGGCTTAATTACGTGCAGCACAGCGCTTGGAACGAGCTGCTTGCAGTCACTCCAGAGCAGACGACGCATGCCGCTGGAAGTCACCCTCTGGCGTATTGCGAGCACGCACGGGTAAATGGTCTTGGGAAGAAAGGGCATGATAGCTGCTGCGTGTTCTTTTGTTTCTGCTAACTCTACATCTCTCACTAGCTTCCGCAGCGTGCTGCGGGCCGGCTCTTCAAACTTTGCGCGCGCTTTTCGTGTTGCAACAAAGGCGAGCGCTGTCCAGTATTGCCATCAGTGCCGTTTTGGGGCGGCAGTGTGTTGTGCCAAACCTTAACATGGGCTCATCCAGCAAGGTGAAGCTCACTACTTTAAAATTCCCAGCGGCTCGCTGAAATTAGAGGTGTACACTCGTGGCGATACGAAGGAAAGACCGAGGGCTCATACCCGTGTATATGTTCGCGAGAAGCATTTCTCGGATAGTATACTCGGCGAAGTTAAAGCGAGCTTGGTGGCGAAGGCTTCTTATGACTTCGTATCCACGCCCCCCAGCTGCTGGCTACTCCATGGGTACCACCCCCACCTCCCAAAAAGTGAAATTTCGAATAAACCCTTGGTTCAGCTACCCGTTACCTGTTCGTAAAAAAAAATTGCCCACTGGATCTGTCGTGAAGCGCGGAGAATGTGCAGTTGTTAATTAAGACACAAATATGCTCGCTGTTCGCCACGATGAGGAAAATATGCGATGGTGCGTCCTCTAAAGTCCCTTTGCCGCGAGTCCATTGCCTTGAACAACAAAGAAGCAAACAAGGGCGTATGTGGAGTTGAAAGAAAAGAAACGACGCTGTACCGATAGTGGTGATGCTGGCCCAACCAACCGAACTCACGTTCCAGAAGAGGTACTGTGCAGGTAATTGTTGTATAGGCGACACTTTCTTTTCGTTTGGCTATCAGACAATTTGCAGCCACCGAGGACGCGCAAGAAACGCATCCACTGGGGTGAATCGCCGCCGATTCGCCTTGAAACCATTGAAACATTAAACCTGCAAGCTTCCGCGGAGAGCGCGACGCGCGCATTCCTTTCTCCGCGAGCCGACTCGCACGACAGAGGGCGCGTCGGCGCGGTGCCTTACGGCGTGACTTTATCGGGCCGCCCGAGCGAGCGCTGTTTCTCCTCAAGAATTCTTGCTCCTGGTCAGGGCATTGCTGCGATCTCTTCGAGCAAGAGGACCTGGTGACCGGCTGTGACAGTGACCTGACAAGTGGCAGATACATTGATGTGTCCCTAAGCTTTCTTCTCTCCTTTCCCTCTTTCGGTCCTCTTCCCCCTTCCCAGCACAGGGCAGCCAACCGGAAATCTCCTCTGAATAACCTCCCTGTCTTTCTTGCCTTTACTCTTTGTCTCTCTTTATGCGTTTGTGGATAGCTCCACGCCACGAGAGGGTGCGTCCTATCATGGCGTCTGAGCAGCTCCCAGAACAGCTCCCAGAACAGCATATGCACGCATAGTGTTGTATATCAAGGAGGTGCGAAGGCGACAAGCGGATGCCTCTCCTGCCGCGTCGGCCACCGTCTAATCCAATGCGAACGTCTTTGCGCTGACCTCGGTGCGAAATTTTAACAAGCGTTCTTTGGGCCTAGTAGTGCTTCGCGGGGCGTTTCACGAAGCTTCGGATCACGACGAAACTTGGGTCTGCCGGGGACAAATCCGGAGAAGCCAGGTGACCAACTGCTTCGCTACCCTTGCGCCACTAGTGAAGATAATTCGCAAATTTTATTAACAGCGAAGCTGTTCTAGCTCGCCAGAGAAAGCAAATGGGATCAGCAACTATCCTCATGATTACTTCTGGTCCCCAAGTGTTCGCATTCACTTCATCTACGCAATCCCAACGTGCGGCGCTCGCATGCGCACTTCTCATGCGCTCATGCCTTAAGCCCACTAGTAGACAGGCAAAACGGTGACTGGTGGCATGGCACATAGCAAGGAGGTGGGTAATGCACCTGAGAGTGAGGAGGAAGAAAAGGAGGAAAAGGAGGAGAAGAAGCATAGTATAGGCACGTGCAGTATTGTATACCAAAGGTAGAAAAGGAAGTGAGGGTCAGAAAGAGGGAAAGAAGGAGGTGAGAGGGAAAAGCATGGCAAAGTCTTTCACACTATAAAATACCAAGGGTTTGGAAAGAGAATTTAGGGCGACAATAAGCTAAAGGATGAGGGGAGCGCCACCACCTTCACTGCTACCTCATTCGTCGCACCACTATTGCGGAGCTGCCGCTATTTATTTATTTATTTATTTATTTATTTATTTATTTACTTATTTATTTTACGTAATGATTTAGCCCTTTATTTGCTACAAAAAGGGATAAAACTATCAAAGCGATCACGTTTAACACTTTGCAATAACAAGTTGTGAAGGTCTGATGAAAGCGCTGTATTTAAAACCGAGCGCAATGAATTAGTTGCAACACAAATTAAAGCTTTGTTGCTAACAATGTGCTGTGGGCTTCAGTTCTCGCAAAGATAGAAAGGCAATGTGGAACGTATCTCTGCGCCTGACATTCAAGCTTAAGGACGCGCTCTTTCAAGTAATGTGCGCTAAATCTATATGAATTGAGCGGCAATCCAAGGTACTTTGGCAGTATACGAGCCCAAGTGTTCCCTGCGGACTGACTCGGCGTACGTCCCCACGTACCCGACCACAAGCCAGACATTTAGAGGCGTTGAAACGAGCACCTGATACAACACCAAATTTTTCATTTGTAAATACCGAATTTTCGATACTTCATTTATGTGCGCAAGAGAATGTCAAGTCCACATCTGCATAAGCTAATATCCTAACCGCATTACCTATGAGGCAGAAAAAATGGATAAGGTTTGATCGCATTATGCTCAAGCATAATGGTTCGAGGTAAAGTCCGAACAGCAGTGGACACATTGCGCCGCCTTGCTTTAGAGACGAGCGAATAGAAATAGGTCTTGAGATGACCATTGATAATTAGCTGAATAGAGCGCTAACTATAACAAAGTCTAACGCAGGCAGACTGAGGCGGTCAAGCTTAGCCTCGGTGGAAGCAATACAGAGCCAGCATTGATGTGCTCCAGAAGAGAAAACAGGAACGGATGACTGACGCGATCAAAGGCATTTCCAGGATCTATATGAAGCATTGCAAGATGTTCTTGTGAAATGTAGCAGTATACTGGAGGATTGTACCAGCGATGTGCGTATTGTTTTGTATGGAGTGCCCTCTAATTCTGCATGTCTGATAGAAACCAACCAGGATCGACATCGTAAATTATTGTCACGTGGTCGTGAGGAGTTGAAAGCAGCAGAATTCAAGGCGATGTCAACCTGTGCCCACCAAAACAATGCCAATCACACTGTGCAGCAACAGCGGCGTGAACACTCGTCGATCAACGGAAAGGATGGCAAGTGGCGAAATGCGTCGGTTTTTATACGTAAGTCACAACGCGTTCTCGTATTATCTCTGAAATTCCAGAAGTCACTCAAGTTTGTGCGCCAGGCACGCAAAGTTGCTAGAATGGTCGACACGATTCCCGAAGTGACATGCAAGATAAACGCGGCCTGCACTGCGCGTAACCAAAAGTGATAACGACGTCCCCCGCAAACAATAAAAACAAGCGCGCTTGTCTCTACCCTATCTGAAATGAAATGTCGTCCCGGGGCGAAAAGCAGAACATGAAAGTGCGAGTATGCAATAAATTAAGTTACCAGTACATCGCAGTTAATCAGCGCGCGTAATAAGGTTTCAGTCGCACCACGTGTACAGCTTCGGGACGTGCACGGCGCCGATGGGTTGACGTTAAGCCATCGGGCACTACCTCATAGTCCAGTGCCGCACAACGTCAGAGTACCCTGTAGGGTGCAATGTAGCGCCGCAAGAATGTCTCACACTGTCCGCGTCGTCGTACTGGCGTCCAGACCCAGACAAGGTCGCCTGAATGGTTTTCGGTGTGGCGCCGTCGAAAGTTTTAGTGGCGCCTGTCGACCGTCTGCTGGTTCTTTATACGCAGGCGGGCGAGCGGTGGAGGTTCTTCGGCGTGCTCCAAGTAGCTCGCAACGTCGAGGTCTTCTTCGTCCGTGACGACCGGGAGCATAGCATCAAGCATCGTAGCTGGGTTCCGTCCGTAGACAAGCTTGTATGGAGTAAGTGGTGTCGTTTCTTGCATGGCCGTGTTCTACGCGAAGGTCATCTGTGGAAGTATGGCGTCCAATGTCTTGTGTTTGACGTCAACGTACATGCCCAGCATGTCGGCGATGGTCTTATTTAGACGTTCGGTGAGGCCATTCGTCGGCGGGTGGTAAGCGGTGGCTTGTCTGACTGTAGCTCAAGATCGCCTGAGTTAAGTCAGCCGTAAAGACTGCACCTCTGTCGGTGATGAGGACCTCTGGGGCTCCGTAACGCAGGATCATATTCTCAGTGAACTTGGCGACCTCGGCTGCACTTCCCTTGGGCAGAGCTCTTGTTTCGGCGTAGCGGTTGAGGTAGCCAGGTGCTCTGACGAACTATTTATTGCCCGAAGAGGACGTCGGGAACGGTCCCAGTAAGTCCATGCTGATTGGCTGGGACGGCCATCGAGGTGGTTCGATGGGTTGCAGAAGCCCGGCTGGCCTTGTTGTCTGCGTCTTGCGTCGCAGACAGTCCCTGCATGTCCTTACGTAATGGGCGACGTCGGCAGTGAGGCGAAGCCAATAGTACTTCTCTTGTATCCTTGATAGTGTCCGGGAAAAACCCAGGTGTCTGGCTGTCGGGTCGTCGTGTAAAGCTTCCAGAACCTCCGCACGTAATGTTGACGGCACTACGAGGTTGTGTTAGGCTCGGACCGGCAAGAAGTTATTCTTCAAGAGAACGTTCATTCGCAGAAGAAATGAAGCTAGTCCTTGCCGGAATACTTTCGACACGACGGCGGTCTTGCCTTCCAGATAGTCTATGAGGCTCTTGAGATCTGGGTCAGCTCGTTGTCATTCCGCGAAGTCGTCGGTACTTAGCGATCCCAAGAAATCGTCATCGTCCTGGTCACCTTGTGCCGGCGGATCGACGGGGCGCGAGACAAGCAATCGGCGTCAAGTGCTTTCGTCCGCTCTTGTAGACGACGGTGGTATCAAATTCTTGAAGTCTGAGACTGCACCGTGCGAGGCGTCCTGATGGATCTTTCAACTTAGCTAGCCAACACAATGTATGGTCTTCGCCGCCCTGACGAAGACAAGTCCGCTTGTCGAAACGTTGGCTCCTGCGACATTCCCTGTTCTAAATCGTTTCTTGCGATTTGTTCATCGATTCAAGCATCCATCTTCCCCTGAGCTTCTCTTCTAGTTTGGATTACAATGTATGGTGGTTACTCACGGCTTTGAAAAGCGTGCCGTGCAGGTAGGGGCGGAAGTTTGATGTAGCCCAGATGACGGCAAGTCATTCCTTTTCTATGGTGGACTAATTCGCTTCCGCCTTCGACAGTGACCAGCTAGCGTAACTGACAACCCTTTCAATTCCGTCGGTCCTCTGCTCAAGCACGGCGCCCAGCTCTGCGCTGCTTGCGTCGATGTGGATTTCGATAGCGGCTTCTTCGTCGAAGTGTACGAGTATTGGCGGCGTTTGCAGGCGTCGCTTTAGTTTTTGAAATGCCTTGACTTGCGGCGTATCCCATTTGAACTAGACGTCGGCCTTCTTGAGGTAGGTCAGTGGCTCGGCGATCCGCGAAAACGTTTTTGACGAAGCGCGTCTAATAAGCGCAGACCCGAAGAAATCTGCGCACTGAATTCTTGTCCGTGCGCGGAGGAAAGTCGGCGATTGCAGCTATATTCTGCGGATCAGGGAGTACTCTAGACTTGCTAATAACGTGGTCCAGAAACAATCCAGAAACAAGAGTTTCTCGTATGCGAAGCGGCGCTTTTCTGGCTTCAGAGTAAGTCCGGAGGACTTGATCGCCTGAAGAACAGCTTCAAGGCGGTGGGGGTGTTCGTCGAAGGTGGAAGCAAATACGATGACGTCGTCCAATTAGACGAGGCGATTCCGCCACTTCAAGCCTCCAAGTACGGTGTCCATAACCCCATGGAACGTCGCAGGCACCGATCAAAGACCAAAAGGCATGAACTCGAACAGCCCATCAGGTGTTATGAAGGCAGTCTTGTCTCGGTCTCTCTCGTTTGCTTCGATTTACCACTAGTCGGTTTTGAGGTTTATCCACAAAAAATACTTTGCGTTGTCGAGTCGATCTACGGCGTCATCTATCCGTTGGAGGGGATGCACGTCTTTCTTCGTGATTTTGTTCAGGTGATGGTAATCGACGCAAAAACGTAGCGTTCCATCCTTCTTCCCTAACACCATGGTTGATGCCCACGGACTTGTAGACGGCTGGATGATGTCGTCTGGCAGCAGTTCGTCGACTTGTTGCTTGATGGCCTCGCGTTCCCGTGTCGAAACTCGGTAAGGGCTCTGACGGAGAGCACTGGCATATCAAAAGATTACGACGCGGTGTTTGGCAAGAGGGGTCTGACGAAGCCTCGATGACGACAAGAAGCAATTCTTGTATTGCTGGAGTATGGCGTTAAGCTCCTCGTGTTGTTGCTTGGAAGGGCCTTCATTGCCGTCGAAAGCGTGTGCGGACACTGCGGTCGTCTTTGCGGGTCCTGAGAATCGGCGGGGGCGAAGGCATTGCTTACTTCCACGAATTCATCAAGGTGCACGACCGTCGTACCCTATTCAGGTACCTGTATTCTTGGCTGAAGTTTTTCACCATTACCTTGGCTTCCCCGTTATGCAGCTTGGCTATGCCTCTTGCGCCTGCTCATACCGCGTAGGAGCGTTAGGCACTTCCACATGCGATTCTTGGAACTCTGAGGACATGCCAGAATGCATGTGACTGCGCTCGTTTTACCAACGACCGCAATATTTTTCTGGAAGTTTTAAGTCGACTTGACAAGAGGCCTTTCTCAGAGGGAAAAATTCTCCGACCATTGCCCTACGCATCGCAGGCTAGGAGAGCGACGCGGCATTGCTTCAGTTTTCTCACTGGACTGCGCTGAGCGATCAGACACCGATATTTTACGTCTACAAAATCAAGTTGAAGAGTTAATCTAGTGTCTTTTTCAGGTGCGGAGCATCTTAGGGGCTGCTCTTGTCGACGTGTCCTGTTGCTGTCGTCACGTTGAGTATCTATGTTCAAAATCAAGTGGTTAATTGCAAAAAACTGGCTCAGAATAAACATGATTCAGAATATTACAAAATGAAGAAAATATCACTAGTCAATTGCCATTTTCTTAAAATATCTTAAATTCCTTCTCAAAACTGGTTTGAAAACGCCGGTACAGCGAAATAGAGGGCGCCACCGTCTCAGTAGCAGCGGGCCACCGGTGCTTCTCTGGTGCCGTGTGGGGAGAGAGCGAACTAACCGAAAGACGCGTGTTGTCTCTTTACGGTACTCGGCTGCCACCCAAAAAACGTGGGTTCGATCGCGGCCGCGGCGGTCGCGTTTTCGATGGAGGCGAAAATGCCAGAGGCCTGTGTACTGTGCGTTGTCAGTGCACGTTAAAGAATCCCAGGTGGTCTAAATTTCCGGAGCCCTCCACTGCGGCCTTTCTCTCCTCTCTATCTCTGTCACTCCCTTTCCCCTGCCCCCACGGATGCTTGGCCATGCTCCCTACATGGGCTGCAGAAATTAGCGTCCTTTCCTAACCAAACCACAATCAATCAATCAATCAATCAATCAAACGTCTCTTGACGCTCCTTCCACGATGAACGCTGAAATGGCGGCTTCCAAGGAGCGCGAATGCGCTCTCGTCTCCGAGGGACAACGCCGACGCAGGGGAGGTAAAGTTGTACGTGCCCAGAAAGCAGCGGCCGCTCGGCAGCGCAGGCAAGCTGACCCTAGCTTCTGCATCTAGTTGAAACAAAATCTGTCTTCTCTCTTTCATTGCCAGTTAGCAGCGATCCACGTGCTCCAGCGGGAAACAACAGTCCATTACTGCCTGATTCGCATCTCCCCAAGTTTCACGCCAGTGGAGCTGATAGTTCAGCGGCTCGTACGTTTAGTAATGCGGTTTAGTAATGCGCGTAGGTGTAGTAATGCCCCGTAGGTTTAGTAATCGCGCGCCGCTGCAAATAAAGTCACGCAAAAATTTTTTTGCTTCGGAATTTTTGTTATTTGGAGATAAGAATAACTGATGGAACCCCCCCCCCTTTTTTTTTCTTCTTGCTATTCTATTAAAACTGGAATTCGAGTTCTTGGACACCCTCATAAGGTCAATTTTACGTAAAACGAGCAGTGCCCCGCAAATTAAATGCATCAGCTGCGACTCCTCTTCGCGCCAGGACGTACGGTGGGAGCACTATCAGTTGTCAAGCTGGGTCTGCCCTAGGATACTGTTTGACTTTTCTGTTTCACTTCAGCGGTTAACCACAGAATGACGAAAATTAGCAGACGGCATGTGGTATATGTACTGTTTGAGTTGAACGTTCCGTCCTTTTCTAGTACCGTATTATGTAAGTATTACCTGCGGGCAGTGATTTGACTGTAAGTTTTCTTCTCTCTGTGAGCATGTTTCAGACGGGAGTCCGCTGCAGTGTTGTAGTGGCTATATGGCACCCGGCTGACACCCAGAAATACGCGGGTTCGAGTGCGGCTGCGACGATCGCATTTTCGAAGGGGGCGAAAATGTTAGAGGCCCGTGTACTGTGTGTTGTCGGTGCACGTTAAAGAACCCCGATAGTCAAGATTTACGGAGCCCTACATTACGGCGTTCCTCTTCCTTCTGTCTCGATCATTCCCTTTCCCCTGCCCCACCCCGTATCCCCACGGACGCTGAGACGTGACCCCGACATGGGCTGCAGAAAATAGCGTCCTTTCCTTAACCGAACCACAACAATCAAACGAGACTGTTTTAAAAGCAACGACCAACGCCGGTTTCAGGGCAGAAAGCACAGTGCTACGGAGCAGACACCGCGGTCGCCGCGGAACGCGAGCGCACGATGAACCTGGATGGCTGGATGGATGCTATGCGCGTCCCTTTTGTAACGGGGCGGTGACGTGCGCCACCAGGTTAGTAAAAAATTTAGAAACTTTTCTTTTTTCCCCACTCTCTTTAAGTAGGTCTCATGCCTTTTAAACCTACTTCCATTAAATCGATCATTCTATAGAAAAACGTAAATTCATAGCCGTTTAGAGACTTGTAGCGCTGCCACACGGTGGCTGTGGGAAGGCATCAGCGCGATGGCTACGCGAGCGTGCGCGCTAAGCCCACTCGCCAGTATATTTTAGGCACTGTAACTACATAAACCAAAACGCCTTGTTTCACCGAAGATCTGCGCTGAAAACGTAAGTTGCGATAACAAAGCTGAATTCAGACAAATATTTGCGGATTCCGAACAAATAGCCTGCGCTTCTGCTTAGCAGCATTCAACGTCACTACAATTGTCGTTGCCCCCAGTAACCATTGTTGTCAGCGTCTTTACGCGTAGAAAAGGAGTGATTTTGTAGGTACAAAAATCCTGTTTTAGTAATTATGACTCACTTCCTGGAGGAACCTATGCGCGCTGGGACATTTCGAAAGTTACAATTTCTATTGAGACAAAACTGAAGTCCTTAAATCATACACCATTTCACGTATCTCTGTCATAGTTTTCTAGTTTTCTATGTTATATATTTCACGCTTTCCACGGCCATTCCACAGCCATATTACATCCTGTCATTGAGTTTTTAAGACGATCTGTAGCCAAATTTCATATGCACTGCTGAATCTTATTTATTCTTACCCAGCACAACAGACCTGGGGCCCTTTGGCCGCGAATGGCCCTTGAGCCATAAAAAACCACAGATCATCATCAGCAATATGGGACGGTAGAAAGCCCCTTTAAATATCAACTTCAGGTAAATTACCAGCTTGTTAGACACTTTTATTTAGGACGTAGAGAACGCTCACTTCCAAACAGCCTGTCCCTCTCCACTCGCTACTGACGAACTTGTACCCCTATCCTAGGCGTAAGAGCCGAATCAACCCGGACTGCAACGGCTCATTCAATTGTGCAAAATGTGGTGGACATCTGAAGCGTGGGCACATGTTGTGGGGAAGCGAAACGCAGGCCTCCATTCTGGGGGACAAGAACTAGTGGGAGGGCACTCCTAGGATCAGCGACATACAAGACCAACTCTGGTCTGTTCAGAAGGAACACGAAGCGGTGGAGTGTGCTCCCCGTCCGGGCGTGGGAGGTACCCTCCATATTTTGATGCGCATCCAGGTCTCCTTCTGGACACTTTTCGGTTATAAAGCGTTACCACCACATCACGCCACCACCATTGTGTTTTTGCCTTGTCTGAAAGTGGAAACAATGGCAGATCCCACGTGCAGTGTGAATCAAGGAAATGCAAATCACACATCAGGAACGTAAAATGGATCTGCATTGTTTCGCTATACCGACTTTGGTACATATGAAGTTAACGAAACGGCCGCAAGAGCACCAGGCTGTGGCATGTAAACCATGCCTCTCATGACACGCATATCATGATTCTAATGTTATGACGTGTCATTTACGTTCATCATGCAGTCGTGTTGTGCCATAGAAATTGTAGTATGCATCCCATTAGCGAAGCGCGTGGCATGTAAGTCATGCCGCTCATGACATGCTTGTCACGATTTTCATGTTCTTAGAATGTGTCACCCGTGGTCGTCCTACATTGCTGTCTCGCCATACCAATTTTGGTATATATCAATTTAACGGAACGGCCGCAACAGCACCAAGACCATGGCACGTAAAGCAATGCTCAGTACGTGGCCGCCTTCTTGTTTTTCAATATACATAAATGACTCGCCTTTTTGTGTTTCCTGAAATATTTACCTTTTTGCAGATGATTGTGTAAACGTTAAAAAAATGGCTAGTGATAACGACGTAACTGTTCTTCAGTGTGACCTAAACGCGGTCTGTTCATGGTGCAAGGTGTGGCAAATGGAATTAAACACAGCTATATGCAAATTTTTATGCGAGCAACCCGATCGAAAACAATTCTACCTGTTTATATGCTTAATAGCGAACCATTAGAATCTCTTTCGCACGTCCCCGCAAGAAAAATTGGAAGCCGCCTCACGAGTGTGAAAGACTAGCTAGGTTGGTTGGTTGGTTGGAAAACTTTATTGTGGTCCTGCAAGGCGCGTGTCAGAGCGCAGCGGGCGACTCCCACGTCGGGACCGTCAGGTCAAGCCTGCCGGCCGCTCCGAGGGCCTGCTGGACGGCCCAGAGCTGGTCAGCCAGGAGAGAGCTGCGGAGGGCCGCTTCCCACCTGGCCGAAGCAGTATCGGGGTTAGTGTACGTTGCCTTGCACTCCCAGAGCATATGTGCTAGCGTGGTTACGTCCCCGCATGCGGGGCAAGCGCCAGTGGTGAACACCTCGGGATAAATGGCGTGTAGGGAGCTCGGATTAGGGTACGTCTCCGTCTGCAGTAGTCTGAGCGTAAGGTCCTGAGGCCTATTAAGTTTGGGGTGAGGGAGCGGGTACAGTCTTCGCGCGAGGTAAAAGTATTTCGTTATTTCGTTGTACGTGGCAGGCGCGTCCCTGTTCTCCGCAGCCTCGTTGTCACCAAGCCCTTAAAGACTAGCTAGGCCGCGAGAATTTTCCTGGCGTCGACTACGAAGTGCCCTGCGCGGATTGCGACGAAGTTTACATAGGTGAAATCGGAAATTTCAAGAGATTACGCGAGACTGAAATGACGTCAAGAATAAGAAGGTGGCATCTAATACCCTAGCAGAACATGTTGTGTCATCGGGCCATGCAATCAGCTGGGAGGACACTTCCGTCATCGCCACGGAAAAGAGGCTGTTTCTGCGACTTCATCTTGAATCTCTGTTCTTCCAGACTACGGCGCAGACGCTGAACAAGAACAGCGGCAATCTCCCCCCTGTATATGCTCGCTGCCTAAAAGATGTGATAGGACGACCTTATAAATAAGTGATACTGTCATTCTTGCGTCATTGTGAACAAGGCTCCCGTGCGGGAGCCGAAACGTCTTTTACGAATATATTTACTTTTACTTTGGTTGGTGCTGCTCTGTGTTCTTCATAGAATCTCTTTCATCGTACAAATACCTTGGTGTACATATAGCGTGTAACCTAACCTGGAATGATCACATCAGATATATTAAAAATAGAGCAAATAGCATGCTCGAGTACATTTATCGATTATTTTCAAGGTCCCCTTGTCCTTAAAACTTTTCTTATACAAATCGCTAATTAGGTCCACACTTGAATATGCCGCATCAGTATGAGACCCTTCTCAGGAAAATCTGTCGCCCGCACTCGAAATGATTCAGAACAATTCCATTCGTTTTATTTGCTCTCAGTACAGCCGCACAGCCAGCATAAGAGCAATGAGAAGTAGTCTTAAATTGCCTTCTCTCGCATCTCTATATAACATGCACCGTTTAGTTCTCTTTCATAAGCTCTATTGCCATCCACACTTGCATGGTGAATTATTTACTCCTCCGCACTATGTCTCGAATAGACTAGACCATATACATAAAGTGAGAATTCCATCACGTAGAACTTACGCATTCTTCAATTCATTCATACCGCGTACATCGAAAGAGTGGAATTGCCTTCCGGCGGTAAATGCTGAAATAAATGATTGAATTGTTCATGCGTGCTCTACCAGCGACCTGAAACTTTTTTTTTTGCATTTAGTGCACACGACGTAACTGCTGTATTTGATTTCACGTTATGTCGGCGTTATTTCACTTTTCACTGCTTATTGTATTACTTTTTTATTGT
>JABSTT010005260.1:0-17927 GCA_013339685.2 Hyalomma asiaticum
TGCCCGGCGCCTGTGTTCGTCGCAACGGCAATGTGAGTGGCCTTCGGCTTCCGAGGCATGTCGAGCGCGCCTCAGGTGATCAGCAACGACGTGCCCGACTGCAACCACGGCAAGGCCAACTCGTCGGGCTGCCCGGCGCCCATGTTCGCCGCAACGGCACGAGTGATTGGTCGCCAGCTGCAGAGGCGCTACGTGCTACGCCCCGGCGCCCGGTGCGGTGTGAACATGAGTGTGCGTCGGCGCATGGCTGCGTTAGTGCGCTGAGGTGGCGTGTGGGTTAGTGAACTGTAGTGTATGTCCCGTCATTTGTTATGTCAATTGTATGTCTCGTGGTGCGCGGTGCTTCGTCCATTATTGTGACGTCATAAAGTGTTTTTTCCATGTCTGGCATCTTTCCGCCTCTCGTCTGAGTTCCTGGGCCCACGAACCTCTCACAATAACCTAGGGAGTCCGATGTGCCGCTTTCTAGGACAATAACTCGAGACCATGACTGAAGGCGAACCCAAAGCTTTCTTACATAAGTTCGATTAAGCGACTAGGACGAATTAAGACGAATTAGGATGGATTTGCGCGGGTTAGAGCTGTCTAAGGCGCATTGGGTGGATTAGGACAGATTAAGGCCGACTATGGCATATTAGAGTGGATTACGGAAAATCAAGAAATATTGAGGCGTATTATGTAAGGTTAAAGTGAATTATGTGGATCAAGAAGGATTACAGCAGATTAGGGATGACTAAAGTGAATTAGTTGGATTCAGTTGGTTACATGTAGCCTTTGATGTATGGCTATAATAAGTTTAGCTTAATAAGTGAGAGCTCAACTGGAGCTTGGGTTATGGTTAACTTATTAGGCCTACCTTAATTAACATTACATCATTTAGACGTGCTCTAATTAGCTTCATCCTAGCTGACACGCCTGAATTAGCCTTGGCCTAATTAGGAGTACCTAAATACGCCTTGTCTTAAACTTCGTCTGATTAGTCTAAGTTTAGTTATGCTAGACAATATTAGTGATAGTCGAATGAAGCTTCGCTTAATCTGTTTAACTTACTTAAGATTTACTTGTTGATATTAGCCGAATTAGTTTTGATTTAATCGGCCTCATCCGAATTATGTCACGCTTAAATACTTCAAGCCTAAGTTGTCCTGGAATAGTTAAGTCTTGCTTAAATAGTCCTGGGTGACCTAGGCTTCACGTAGCCATAATTGGGCCCAACTTAATTAGACGTACCTCAATTAGGCCTCACCTACGTTGTCTTAGCAAATGGCTTTACCTAACTTGTCTTAAATTAGCTGTACTATAGCTTGATGTGGCTATACTAGAATTACTTAGCCTAGAGGACTTTCCTGCAGGTTTCACAGTTACACGAATAGCCTAAGCAGCTTCGCTATTAAAATTGAACTGGTGCATGTTAGTGTTTTTCATACTTTAAACGAATCCATCCGCCTTGATTACTGCACATGAACACATCTTATTTCACTTTAATTCGTCGTCATCTATGTGCTAGAGTCCTGAAGGTACGCTCCGCCATGGTCTTCTGGCAGCTATGGTACTCAGCAGCAGATTGGAGGGCCGCGGGATCGAATCCCGGCTGCGGCGGCAGCATTTCGATGGAGTTTCGGCGTTTCGGTGCAGGCGAAATGCTCAGGCCCGTGCACTGTGCGATGTCTGTGCACGATAAAACCACACGTGGCCAAAATTTGTGGACCCTACACTACAGCGTCCCTCACACTCATGTCGTGGTTTTGGGACGTGAAACCCCAGAAATCAGTCTGTCCTGAAGGTCTTTACAGTAACATTAGCCGCGCGTTCAAGGCCGACAGGATGATTAATCCGTGTATACAATCACTGACCAACCATTTGCTAACTTTCGGTTAGGCAGAACAATGTGCATTAGCTTTGGTGGTCACGCAGTTTATCCTCACCCTCTCGTTTGTCCAATATCGAAGACAAACGGCGCACTAACCAAGCAAACGCCGCCCAGCTCCGAGCCCGAATTGGTGCGATGAACGCACAGAAAACATCGGAGGATCGAAAAAAAATTACAGCATATCCACGGAGTGAATGATGATGAGTGGGCGAAGCTCGGGAGGTTCATCGTAGATCGTGCCGAGTTCCGGATTAATTTAGTTAATGCGCACGCTACGAATCCTCATGGTCAACTATGCACAAGTGAAATCTCCCACAGGCACTTCATTGCAAGTCAAGATCCAGTGCCTATATATATATATATATATATATATATATATATATATATATATATATATATATATATATATACATATATAATATGGGTTGCCGGTGAGCGCTTCTCCAACAAGAAACCCGCTAGGACACGCTGCCTGCGCCAACGTTGTCTCTCGCTGGTGAGGGCGCGTTCTCCTTCTTTGCGAGCTGGTACAGCGTTCCTCTAAGAAAGAGCGTTTCCATAGCCAACGCGCGCCTTTCGCCCTCTCTCTGTCTGTCTCTCTCTCTCACAAAAGACAGCAGAGACACGCGCCGGGAGAGAGAGAGGCACGCGCCGGGAGGCACGCGGGTTACGCCTGACGACTGACGCCTGACGCGTGACAAGGTTAGACTAAGAGGAGCTTCGCCCCTAAAATGAAGTGATTGCGACCCCACGCCACCGATCTCCGGCGCGGTGCGGGCAGGTGCCCACAAGAGTGAGCTGCCAGCGGCCCCCGGCCGTGGCTCCATGTTTCGCTTTCAATCAGCCACACTGATACGACATTGAAGCCTGGTGACGAAACATGGTGGGTGGGGCGCCTCCTTTCACACTGCCCAGAAGAACTCTACTTTATTCTGGCTCTATTGAGCGAGAATGGCGAAGGAAGGTTTTTTTCGGTCGCAATATTTTCGCTCCCAGCAGGTGTTCTTAAAAGTTCTTTCCAGTGTGAACTTCTTAGAGGTTTTGAATACAGAACCAGTCATTTTCAACACCAAATTCGAGTAGTGGTTCAGGGCCCCTTTAGAACATGTACCCGACATGCCTAGGCCGCTTTTCTTCTCATATAGGTTTAAGGTAGAAGTGCATTTTTCCGTAGTGTGCGCGGAGGAAAAGCAGACAAAGCAAGTGTCCTCCGTCTTGTTAGATGAGCTCTGCAAAATTGAGGCTGTAGGAGTCGCAATGGCTTCCTCTTATGGTTTGCTGATTGCTTGCCGCGAGTCCTGTTGCAACTAGTGTTGCCAGCTTTTCCCAGGGGCTTCGACCTCCAGTAGTAGGGAATCCAACAAATGCCGCACCTCCGCCTCTGAGGACTGGTTCTCGCCAGGCTGCGGCAGTACGCTCTGTCGCTTAAGTATCCCGCCGCGATGTCCTTGTGGATCACCTTTGTTAGAATCTCTGAGAGTATCTCCGCGTATGAAAGTTCCGATTGTCCAGGAGCTTTGACACCTCTGGCGTTCATGTTCTCTGCATCCATAAATTCCTCATCACTGTCGATTCCTTGGACGTGCTAAGATTTTTCAATACTTCTGCTCGATGATCCTTGGGTTGCTGATGAGGTTAGTTCAAACTTTCGATGACATCTGCTTATTGTGCGCCAGTATTTTTAATTCCCTCCATCGTTTTGGCCACTGATTCAGCCACAAGAGCCTTAGTGGAAGTCGCCCACCTTTGCTAAATTGGTCTTTTTGTAGATATGTGCTTTAGCATGTCCCAGAAAGGCTACAACTGAAGCACTGATCCATAGAAAAGAACCAATTGAGCTTCTGAAGCCTAAGGGCACACGGCAACCAGCCTCGAAATATCGCCGATGAATCTACGTGCTGTTGTCACATCTGCAGTTGAAACATCCTTGTGTGTTCGCAGGCCTCAGCCCATGGCTGTTTCACACTGAAGCTACTCGATGTAGCGACAGCGAAGGGATAAAGCTGCTGCCACGTTGTCTGTACTCTGAGACCGAGACATAGTCCTCGGATGCTTGCTCGTTTGTTTTTGAGGTAGTCCTCCAGTCAACTCCGGCCAACTCCGGCGATATTTTGTGTATGTCAACGCAATGACGATTCTATGTTCCTGAGGCGCTCGTGCCAGACTCCTGATTGTAGAAATGCTCAGCGAATGCGAAAATAATTTTTAAATCGCTAGACAGCACTAAACCTAAACCCATCCCAGCAGTGATGTCAAATTACTCAACCCGCCTTTTGCATGGTGCGACGGCGCATGCGTTTTTCCCCTGGCGGTACTATCGCAAAGGTTGGCGGTGAGCGCAGGCGCCGAAGCCCATGATATTGTTACGTAATTGACGAGGCAGGGACGCTGAAAACAATTTGCACGGTACATTTACAGGAGGGGGCTGTGGCAACGCTGACCGGTCAAGCTCACTGATCGAGCTGAGTGTGTTCTTTTTCTTCGCTCGGTCGGTAGCTTGCGCGCGCTTCGCCTAAGCGGCTAAATACAACATGCTTGCAGCATCATCCCCCGGCGGTAAAAGCGACGTCTCGGCGCGTCTAAACGCCAGTATCATCGGGTGCGTGATAGAGGTTCAATCTTGTGACGTGCACAATATCCCTAGATTGTGCGGCAGGTGTAGCAGAGGCTACAGGGGCGATTTCATAACTTACAGGGGTCACGGCACGAAGAACGCGGTGCCTCTGTACGGAGGCAAGAGCTTTTCAGACAGGCCAACGCGACGGGATAGCGACCACGGCAGTACGAGAGAGCTAGACGAGAATTACACATCCCGGTGTCTTCGCTCGTACAAACGACGGTGATTTTCTTGAGAGGCCAATAGGTCATCACGGGCTATTTCTTTGCGTGAGCACCTGTGGCATGTATTCGCTGCTCGGTGTTGCAGGACCATGAAAGGACGTGTCGAGAGGTAAGGCTGGTTCGCGGCCGTAGAAAAGAAAAAAAAATGGGGAATAGCCAGCAGTTTAGGGACGCGAAGGATTTTACGCGAATGTCGCATACGGTAATGCAAGTTCCCAATCTTTGTGGTCAGAATAGACATAATACGGAAGCGTGCCCATAAGAGCTTTATTCAAAAGCTCTCTGAGGCCGCGGGTTTGCGGACGGCACGACGTAGTGAGCTTGTGTTTCGGCAGGCAGGACTGCAGAATGCCTGCTATGAGTACTGAAACAAATGTCCGGCCACGGTCCCTAAGTAGCTCTCGCGGTGCGCCATATGATAGAATTACGTCATGGAGAAGGAGATCAGCGATGTCGCACCTCGTTGGGAGCGCACGGGTGACCCCGTAGCGCGCAGCGTAGTCAGTGGCCACAGCAATCGATCTGTTACCGGATGTAGAGACGGGAAAGGGGTCAAGTAAGTCTAAGGCGACGCGTAAGAACGCACCCAAGGGAACGTCCATGGGTTGAACGTACCCGGCTAGGAGCGTCCATGGTGGTTTACGGCGCTGACATTTCACACATGCTGGAACGTACTTACGAATGTAGCGAGGAAAGCCTGGCCAAAAGAAGCGTCGGCGGACCAGGTCGTAAGGGTGCGACACACCGTGGTGACCGGCCGTTGGAAGGTCGTGAAGTTTGTCAGAGCTAATGCGAGGGACAACCGGCTCCGACAGGGTACGGTTTCGAACTACTACTTTATTTTTCCTTTCCTGGAACACGCGCTGGCCGGTCCTGTCCGAGCTTCTTCGTCGACGGGCGCTGCACGTGGAGCAAGCTACAGTGCGACGCAGGGGGCGCTACAGGGCTTCTCCCCGTAGAGCGGAAGCCAGAGAAACCGCCCAATGAACGTTCCTGGATGCGCTCGCACAGAATCATGGTGGTTCCGAGGGCAGATTAAGTCGAAGGACCACGGCCGTAAGGGTGGCAACATAGGCGGGCTTGAGTCTGTCAACAGTGACGTCTTCGCGACAGTTAATATCCAACGTGAACGCCTTAGGCGTAGAATGGAGCACGCGGAATGGTCCATCGTAGGCCGGGTTTGTAGTGGACGTACGCAGTCATGTCGAACGAAGACATGGCTGCAGAAATTCAGATCCTTGCTACGAAATACGGGTAGTCAGAAGTCTAACAAGGCGCGCGAAATCTGCCACTTACACTAACAGCCCTCCGTTCCAAACACTCGGAATAAAGAACATACGCTGGCGGATTCTGGGTGCTGTTGTCTAACCGCAAACTACTTAAAGCATAAGGATTTGTGTTTTCTGTGCCGCTGCGATAATACAACGTGTACTGATAGATGACCAAGAGAAGCGCCCATCTCTGAATTTTAGCCGCTTGCATGGGCGGAACGACTTTTCCTAGGCTAAAGAAACCTGTCAATGGTTTATGGTCCGTGGCCAAAACAAAATGGTTGCCATATAAGTGGTCTTTCGATCGTGTCACACAAAAAACAAGAGCCAACGCTACGTTTTCTAGTTGAGAATAGTTGCATTCTGCTTTGGATAGCGTCTTGGAGCGGAATTGAATAGGATATTCTGTACCATTGACGTGGTGAGAGAGTATAGCTCCAACTCCTACAGGCGAAGCATCACATTCCAGCTTCATAAGTTTTTTCGTGTCAAAATATGTCAGAAACTTGGACGCTTGTATGTCTTTGCTAAACTTTCTGAACCGCTCAGTCATGTTTCTGTTCCGATTTACACATACCTCCCTTCGTTAGAAGACTGTACAGTGGAGCTAGAACCGTGAACAAGCTTGGTAAAAATTTGGCGTAATATTTTAGTTGATTAAACCAAACAAAGACCTCAGTTTGCTTACTGAATTCGCAACCGTTGCATGGAGAACTGCTGCAATGTTGTCTTGCTTTGGTTTCAGACCGTTGCATTTACTGAATGTCCAAAGAACGAGTCTTCTTGTCTTAATTTGCACTTCTTGATATTTAACCTGAAACCATAGTCACGTAAGTGCCCCAGGACCTCCTTCAGCAGTTAAGCGTCATTGCGCTTTTCAGCCAGTATGATGTTCAGGTTCAGGTTTATTCAACAACAATGTTAGTTTTGAAGAGAAGTGTCTGCTAGATTGGTAATACACAGGAAGCCTCAAAGTTAGAATCTGTCAGGGGGCTCCGATAGATAACGTGACTCGGACAAAAGAAAAAAAAAAGGATACAGATGTACATAGTTGAATGGTTATGTATCTGCTTGAAGAGAATGGACAATAACAAGCATTACGTAGCCATTTAACAAATTGAAAAAGCTTAAACATAAAATAATAAATTCTTTAAAGAACAAACAACCTCAGGTCACAACGCAAAAAAAGTTGAGCAATACAACCTGCGCATACATAGGTACGAAGCAGTTGCCAAGTTGAAGACTCCTGTAGCGAAATTTTTTGTTTGCTTGGTTGGTGAATGAATGTGACGCGTTTGATGATTTCATGATATAGGAAGAGAACTACATAACATGATTCCCGCCAATGTGGTAGTAAACCTACCGTACTTTGTGCGCACTTTAGGTAGAAGACGTTGATGAAGCCCCCCCCCCCCCCCCCCCTAGTAATGTTATTAGTTACAAAAGTTTCAAAGACAAAGCTATCTATATGAGCAATACTATGTAAATCACAACTGAAAACTTAAGTTGAAAGAGACGATGAAGAGAATGAATATTTAAATCACAATATAGTAACATGGCGTTGGGTAAGGAATGGCTTAAAGCCATTAGACATGATTTTGGCGGCGTTGAAGTTGGTGAAGGTGAATGAAATATGTGTTGCCGCAGGCTGATATGCAATAAGACAGATGGCTGTGAATACGTGTGTGATAAAGCGCACCAATAATGTGGGGCGGAAAATATGAGTGCGTTTTGATTATGGCACGTATACCAAAGGCTAGCTTGCGAATGAGCGATTGCGCATGAAGGCTCGATTTCATATGCCTCTCGAGAACTACACCAAGAAACTTTTTCCTGTCAGGTATTGGTATAAGTTGTCACCAAGGCGCACAGATCTGCAGTTTGAAATTGCTGTCCGGAAGCAGTGAAACGCCATAAAAACGCTTTTCAATGAAATTATCTTTAACATATCAACCAGGTAGGCTTTCATCCCCGGAATGTCCTTGAACAGCGCGTCCATATGCTTTTAGAATATAGACAGCGATGAGCTAACTCCGAAAGGTAGCCTATTGAATCCAAAGAGGCCTTTATGAGTGTTTATAACAGTCAGCTTCTTGGCCTCGTCGTCCAGGGGCAATTGATTGTATGCTTGAGTCAAAGCTAATGTGCTGAATACTTCGCCACCGTCCAACCTTCGAAGATATCGTCCACACGAGGAAGTGGGCACTGCTCGGTCACAGTGGCCGCGTTCTGTGTCAGCTGAAAATCGCCACAATGTCGAAGAATCGTACGATCAGCTTTCACAACTGGAACCACCACTGTCGCCCATTCAGCTGCAACACCCGATGATAGAACACGTCTGTGGCGAGCCACTCTAAAGCGTCGGCTACTTTAGTGGTCACAGCGCAGGGCACCATACGTTCTTTGTGAAAACGAGGCTGGCCTGTTCATTGAGTATTAGCCTCACAGGCGGACCTTTGTAGAGTCGTAAGCCTTTAAAGCACATCCTTGAACTCCGCAAGCAATGATCCAAGTTCCTGCCTAGTGCGGTCTTCCATGCACGCGTTGAGGTTCGTGACAACATTTGGCTTCATCATGACTACTCCACAGTACACCTTGATGGTATCTCTCCCGCATAGCGCCGGTCCAGTGCGGTCGACGATGACCATCATGCGCATATCCCCAACCACTGAAAGTTCACCCAAAAAGCACGATAATCGGATAGTGGTGCTGCTTAACGGTGGCCAACTGTTTTTACTTTGACTTCCACGGACGCCACGCGCGCGCGCCCTCTACCCGCTTTATTGATTGCAGCAGCTGCTGGAGAGAGGGAAGGGAGAGGAGAGTCGCGCATGCGTAGTGTGAGTGCGGACGCCGGTTGACGCGTGATATACCCGCGAGCAAGAGATGCTCCGTATCTAAAATGAGGGCATTTTGCAAAATCTCCTGAGTAAGACACTTTTTTCACCAAATACCTAATGGAAACTTCCACTACTTCAAAGGAAACAATTGCAACTAGCACTATGAAAGTAATATGGTGAATGAATAAACAATAAAAATGACCGCTGTCCTCGCTTCACATGAATAAGCCAAGCTAGTGTGATTGAAAATGGTCGACGAACGTGGACAGGCTTCTTAGTGTAATCCTACGTGCCTAGAGAATGGCATTTCCTATAAAAGTCCCCTCAATCATGTTATGCGGCCAATAACTCAAGCGAAGTACTTTAAACAACTACACTACAGCGCAGCGTGACACTCGAACAACACTTAAGATGAACCACGAAGCTCCTGCGTAATGCGGATAATCTAAAGATCGGCAGAGACAAACGTCTTATCCACTTATACTGAAGCTCCCAATGTTTGGAAAGCACACGTAAGGTGGCTATGTGGCTTCTCTCTTTACTTTAGGCCGTGTGCTTCCTTTCTGTGGTTTCTTTAAGGTCCGTTCTTTATTGTTGTGCAAACTTCTGAGTCAGAAAAAATGAATCGATATGGTCGTTACATGATTTTGTCAAAATAACCTCTGTGAGTCGACCAATATTTTTAGTCGTATAATGTGATAATGACTGCATGCTCTAAATTCAAACATATTTTGCAGGTACGTCCAGTACAACCTACGATTTCACATACTGGGATCCAACAGAGAGGTGTTTCGTCCTGAAGTATACTTTACAGAATGGACGTAAGTATGGTGCTAAAGGTTTTGGGAATATTTCATAAAGAGGCCGACAACTGTCCAGAACGTGTAAATGGATGTTTGTGCTTTTCGAAAGAACCCGAATTGTAGTGATGAACACCTTTTTGCAATTTCAATAGGATTTGTATTTTAGAACTGATATTGAAAATCGCGGCAAGCGAAACGTTGCGTAACCTGGTAGTGAAGCCTCGGTACTGCGTTCTGAAGCATTTAAACCAGGGGCCGGACACTTCCACTAGTTTCGGTATTGGAAATAAAGCGTCCGCCATTGTTTTGGTAGGAAGCGAAAATTCACCAACCTTTGCATGTGTGGCTTTATCTTTGCTGCCTACGCATGAATAAAGTAAAGTTATGCAATTATGTGTAGACATAAAATGGTGTCCTCGGGTATTTTCTTTTTTTTAACACCCTATATGTTTATCCAGACGCTGCATTCGTTGCGCCGACGGGCGGCGCTTTCGCTCTTATCTCTTCTGCGGCCATTCCGTCCGTCTGCTTCTACCGTTTTCACTGTGCACGTGTGGAGTTTCCTTGAAGTGCCTTGAAGGTGAACATTTTGGTGTTTGTGAATACGAACGCGCTCAAAATGTGGGCGAAACTAGGAAAAGGACACAAGGCGTGCTGCGGTGCTTTTTGGTGCCACAACTCGGGAAGAAGCAGCGCAGCGAAATTTTCCAGTTTCCCAGCGGACGAACGGTAAGCACACTTTTTGTTCGGTACGGAGTAGCGAGGGCTATCCTTATCAAATCAGCTACAGGACGAACCGAAAGATTTCTGTTGGTGCTTTACAGTGGGTTTTTTGCTTGGCAATGCGCATTTTTCAGTAATGTAGCAAGCATGTAAAGCTACTTGCGGACAGTTTCTCGTGAGCCGATTGATGCCAGCTGACGCGCAGACGGAAATTTCGCTTCGGTGTCCGTTAATATCTTTTCCTTTAAGAAGAAATCGTGCAAAGTATGTTCGCCGAATGCGCTTCTTCGACGAACTGGTTCGGCTTTAGAGCATTCCGACGACCAGTTCCTTGTAGCGGCACTACCACATTTGAATGCTTAAAAAAATAGCCCCCAAAATTATTTACGTAGCAGTGACTGCTTACATTCCGTGTAACGTGAATTTCGTGTAAGCAGTGACTGCTTACATTCCGTTTAACCTGTGACACATTCTTTTCTCCCTTTTTCGCACTCTCTATATTAGAGTCGCTTTTACGTGTTTATTGATTTCCATGGTGGTATTTGTTTCATTTTCTAGGTGTGACGTAGGGCGAAATTACGCCAGAAGGGCAGACCTCGAGGGACTCACACAGGAGCAACTGTACGACGGCTACAGCCTCTGTTCGGACCACTTCGCCGAAAGTGCCTTCGCGAACCCTGCCAAAACAAAACACTTTAGCGCATTTCGATGTCTGCGCAAAGAGCGTGCAAGGTATTGTCTTTGTGCAGACATTCATAGCTGGCATTGTTGCGCTATAATTAACTGCTGCGAACACGAATTTTGAGAACTCGTAATTGATGTGGTGAGGTTGCACAAGTACTAATAGTACTCGGCATTCTTGCCACGCATACTTTCATTTTAATATCAAATGAGGAGGAAGAAGCTCCTTCTAGAAAAGTCAGAAATATTTTAGTAAGTCAAGAAAGCACGCTGTGCCACAAGCATATGTAGTGGGAAAGTTAAGGCGCTTTCACCGGTTTGTTAAGGCGTCTTCGAAAGTGAAATGACAAATTACCTCCAGCCAAGCGTAGCCGCCGACGACAGAGAGTAAGATGGGGGGACGAAATCAAGAAATTCGCAGGCGTCAAATGGAATCAGCTCGCGCAGGACAGGCAAGAATGGAAAGGATTGCGAGAGGCCTTCGTCCTGCAGTGGACATAAGACAGGCTACAAAACTAATAGTACAGCTCAGATTTGTTCTATGCTTCCAACATTATGCACGAAGCTGAGCTTATGAGCTCTATAAAATAAATGCTTTATGTGATTCAGGCATATTAGAGGAATGCCTTGAAAACCGGTCAGAGTAGACTTGTTCTGAGCTATCTTACCAGGCTGATTCATTAAATGTTGTAGATCCGAGTTACTTTTGTGAACATTTTTCCAAGTCGTAAAGGTGCGCCTTCCGTAATACATTTGCGCATGACTCTGTCCTAGCCCAGTTTCCAATGATGTTTAGCCATCGACACTTACCTACGCGGCATTTTTTTTCTCAATGGAAAGCTGTGTCTACAGGGTGTAATTTGTTGTTTGATGTTGTAGGACTGTGATACTCATGCTTAAACTGTGATAGAATATACAGGCATTACAAATTGCGAGGAATAACTGCTATGTACTGCTGTAAAATTCTGTAATGATGCCCTGTTAGCAGTGCTACAACTCTGAACGAGGGTTTACGCGACATATCGAGAAACATAGCCAAGTGTCATAACGTAAATATAATTTGCTCAGTATATGTAATGGTACATTAGCACAAGCTGAGTTATATAGAAAGTTAGTTTCCTATAGGAGGTTATTTCGACCAGCAAGCTTCATAACAAAAGGGGCTGGTAGTGTTGGGCTCAACGTGCAGGTCATCTGCACTGCATGGTCAGTTCATTATTCACAAACGTGTTACTATGAACCGTCGTTTCTGGAGAATTGTATTGTATACATCCAATAAACGTGGTGACCCCTGCAGCGATATTCTGTATACGATGAATTGTGTGAAGACTTCTCTTATGCTTGTGTAACCGATACAGAATTCGAACATTTGTATTTATCGTACGAGATACACTGCTCTGTGCTATTGTGGCATCTATTGAGTTTTATCGTTTGCAATGCATTGCTAATAAAATGAGTGAATAAACCACCATTTTCTGACTACACCGTTTTCTTGCTCAAACAAAACTGTCACGCTTCAAGGCTTGCTGGCTCGTGCGCATTGAAACGAGAAATATTTACAAACAAATGTTTTGTGGATGTGCTGAAAGTCCAAGAAAATAGCAAACGAAAGTTGTCGAAAACAAGATATGCAGAAGCAACGCAACCTGAAAAAAAAAAAAAACATAGCGAGCGGTCGTGCGCTCGTCGAGCGCATAGCAGAGGAGAAGCAGCTCGGCGCTTCCTCCTCTCTCATCAACAAAAGCGTTGCCATAGCAGCATCAGCAATTTTTTTATTGTTTTTTGGTTTCACAGTTTGGCCTACCAAACACCAGGGGACAACTTGGCGCTAGTGGTGCTATTATCGTTTACCTGGGGGGTATACTAGCTGACCTAGCCCTGTTTAAACTGCTGTACGTGGCCTCCTGCTGTTCATACGACCACAACTCGGGCTTGAAATTGCACTCAGTACACAAAAAGAAATTGGCATATCCCACGTGCAATGGGAATCAAGGAAATGCGAAGCACGCATCCGGAACGTAAAGTGGATTTGCATTGTTGTCTCGCTATACCGAGCTTGGTACATATGAAGTTAACGAAACGGCCGCAAGAGCACCACGATTGTGGAATGTAAATCATGCCGCTCATGCACGCATGTCATGATTCTAACGTTATGACCTGTCATTTACGTTCGTCATGCAGTCGTGCTGTGCCCTAGCAATTTTGGCATACATCCCATTAAGGAAACGAGTGGCATGTAGATTATGCCGCTCATGACATGCATATCACGATTTTCATGTTATGACCTGTCATTTATGATCGTCATGCAGTCATGTTGTGCCAAACCAATTTTCGTATACATCCCATTAACGAAACAGCAGTATAGCGCCAGGACCATGGCATGTAAATCATCCCGGTCATGACACGCGTGTCATGATTCTAATGTTATGACCTACCATTTACGTTCGTTATGCTGTCGTGTTGTGCCATAGCAATACTGGTATACATCCCATTAACGAAACGCCTGGCATGTAAATCATGCCGCCCATGACATACATGTTACGCTTTTCATGCTACGACCTATCATTTATGTTCGTCATGCAGTCATATTGTTGCATACCAATTTTCCTATACATCCCACTAACGAAACGGCCAAGAGAGCACCAAGACCGTGGCATGTAAATCGTGTCGCTCGTGACATGCATGTCATGACTTTCATGTTATGACCTGTCATTTACGTTCGTGATGCAGTCATCTTGTGGCATGCCAATTTTCGTATACATCCCGTTAACGAAACGCGTGGCATGTAAATCATGTCGCTCATGACATGCATGTCATGATTTTCATGTCATGACCTGTCATTTATGTTCGCCATGCAGTCATTTGTGGCATACCAATTTTTGTATACATCTCATTAGCGAAACGGCCAGGAGAGCACTAAGACCGTGGCATGTAAATCATGCCACTCATGACATGCATATCATGATTTTCATGTTATGCCCTGCCATTTATGTTCGTCAGGCAGCCATGTTGTGCTATACCAATTTTCGCATACATCCCATTAGCTAAACGGCCAGGAGAGCACCAAGACCGTGGCATGTAAATCATGCCGCTCATGACATGCATATCATGATTTTCATGTTGTGACCTGTCAGTCATGTTCGCCATGTAGTCATGTTGTGGCACACCAATTTTCGTATACATCCCATTAACGAAACGGCCAGGAGAGCACCAAGACCGTCGCATGTAAATCATGTCACTCATGACACTCATATCATGATTTTCGTGTTATGACCTGTCATTTATGTTTGTCATGCAGTCATGTTGTGGCATGCCAATTTCTGTATACGTCCCATTAACGAAACGCGTGGCATGTAAATCATGTTGCTCATGACATGCATGTCATGATTTTCATGTTATGACCTGTCATTTATATTCGCCAGGCAGTCATGTTGTTCCATACCAATTTTCACATACATCCCATTAGCGAAACGGCCAGGAGAGCACTAAGACCGTGGCATGTAAATCATGCATGCCACTCATGAGATGCATATCATGATTTTCATGTTATGACCTGTCATGATGTCATGATGTGGCATACCAATTTCGTAACATCCGATTAGCGAAACGGCCAGGAGAGCACAAAATCGTAGGCGGCTAGATAGATAGATAGATAGATAGATAGATAGATAGATAGATAGATAGATAGATAGATAGATAGATAGATAGATAGATACGCTCAAACTCGCCGAAGTTCGCTAAGAAATGCTTCGCATTTAAAAGGCATTCCAGCCTTATTACTTGTTTTCTGTACAGTAAAGGAGCCGATGCTGAGAAGCAGCGCTGCCTTCGCGGCAACCGAACACCTCCTTCCAACAGCGTTGCATGCGCGCGACGTCTCAGAGGGGTTGCGCGCATACGCCCCGTTACGGTAGAACCTGGCGGACAAGCACAGCCGATGGCAATCGGCCACTATTTGCAACGTGTGTTGCGTATAACACTTCAAAAGAAAGAAATCTTAATAATAAATATTTCACGGCATCTTCCCCGTTCCCACTGCAAGACTGGAAATTCTGACCGGTAAGGTTTTCCTTGAAATAAAAAAAAAAGGTGTTCTAAACATTCGTTGCTGGTGCCTTTAAAGCCTGTAAAAAATGAGGAAATTATTGCTATTCAAGGCATCACGGGTCACAGCGTAAGCTTATTTGCATCGATACGCACGAAGCTTTTCAGATGCTAATCACCTGATGCGTTTGTGCTGTCGGCGATCCTGTCGTTGCCGCCACGGTAAAACACGCGGTCGAACTGTGGCCAAAAAATGAACGTAGGTTTACAAAAAAAAAAAGGGTACTGCCCGCTAGGACTCGAACCCACAACAATCCGGGATGGGAAGGTAGGAGCTGGAATCTTTACCGACCGCACCACCGACGAGTGCCTTCTCTAGTAGAGAGGCACTGCACCGACGAGCGGAAGAAACGAGCCTTATGACCAAACCGCACGTACGCTTCTGTACGCATCCACGCACGCGCCGATGCGTGAAACTCTGCCACGCCTGGCGCGGAATAGTGGCTTGCCACCGCACGTCGCGTGCGCCAGCGCGCGTTCACTCTTGTGCTTCGTGTCGATCTACTGAGAGAGCTTCACGCTACGCGATGTAGGCCTCGCTACAATCCCGTGGCAGAGGGGGTGCCTCACAACGCCACTCCACACCACGAAGCACCGCTAGGCGAACACTAGCGCGTGTTCGATGGCGTTGTGCACGCTGTAGCAAGGTGCACGATAGGTCGCGCACGACGGAGTGCAGCCATGCCGGCAACGACGGGAGGCACCCGGCGAGCCCATTAAACGCTTTAGTGTTCCTAAATGTCTTTAAACTGTGATCAAAAATAAATATACGAGTACAGGCGTAATTGTAAGGCACAGACATTTGCTAAATAAGCATGAAAAGGAAACAACAAACAATCTGAATACTATGCATCATCTGAACTGGTGCAGGAGTAAAGCCACGTCGTAGTTGCGTATGTACAGGACTTCAAACGCGTGTTGGACGCGTGAAATCGAGCGCCGATATCAAGCCGGGCTTGTTCTCCGCGCCTAGACGCGCCCAGGTGCGCCTGCGCCGTGTACGCATGCGTAGTTACACGAATGAGCGAGCGAGTAAGCGCACGCACATCACACGCGTCTTAGAAGCGCACGTGTGGTTTGGCCTTTATATCTTTACACCGATGTATACAGTTTGCGTCTAACTGATGCCTGATTAAAGCAAAGCTGTTTAGCAAGCAATATTACTCTCAAATTAACATCGACTCCATTCCGCTGCGCTCTTCGTCAGCAGCGGTGGTAACGCGGTCTAGGAAGCACTTAACGATGCAGATTATCGTGGCTAGCGCGCGCCGGCAGTTGGCGCTTCTGCAGTTTCAGCGCGTCGATCGCAGCGGAGATAGCGGCGTGGTATGGCGGCACGTGCTGTGGTAGTAGAGAAACGGAAGGACAGCCGCGACAAGCACATGATGCGCCTTTCGCTGCGGCGAACTGCACAAAACAATCGGC
Source organism: Hyalomma asiaticum (assembly GCA_013339685.2). Taxonomy (NCBI): domain Eukaryota; kingdom Metazoa; phylum Arthropoda; class Arachnida; order Ixodida; family Ixodidae; genus Hyalomma; species Hyalomma asiaticum. The sequence goes on from JABSTT010005260.1 coordinate 16,559, forward strand.
TGACAATGCGTTAGGTTTCGCTTGCAAGGTTTCACCGTTTGCGGACGGATTACGAATTGCGCTTTAGCGTGCACCACTTCATGCATCGTCGTTCTCGAGGTTTCACGTTAGCCGAGCTTCGCGCTTCTCACCTCTTGATCGACATGTACAGCGGTGAGTTTTCAGGATCAGGTAGTTCTGCAGCGTTCAATTACGAGAATACCAATCTGTAGTGATACGACAAACTCCATACACTACTATAGTAAAGTTTGGGTAGAGTGGCCAGATACGGCATATAAGGGCCTGATGTGGCCTTTATATCTATATCTTATTTATATATCTTTATATATTCGTATATGGGCCCTTCACGGCCAATATCTGCCCACTCGAATGCGTCCGCACACAGGGCCCTTTATGGCCATATCCTCTTCACATTATATGGCCACATAAGGCCCCATATAAATATGTGTGTATGTGTGTACAAAACCTGAACACAAATGCTAGATGGTCCTTTCACGTGCGTACTTTATTTCGCAGTTAAATTTCATTCTTCACAGTTGCATTTTCTCTTTTACAGCGTAATCTCTTATGACAGCATAACAACGGCCGTTTTTGGCGCCGTAGTTGTGACCACTATCGCGCAAAGTTTAGAACAACATAACCAGGACCGAGGTGGATTCGAACCCACACCCTCTGCGTGGCATTCGAGCATTCTACCACTGAAGTACGCGTGTGGTTGAAAAATCATCGCTAAAAGACCTAAACAGGTATAAAGCCTGCCGAAGAATCGCATTAAGAAATGCAACAAATGGTGGCAGAATAGTAGCACGCCACTACGCGTCGCGGAAAGTGGATTGCATAACGAATGCGAAGAATCATTTGAAAGAACACAGGGGTGCATGCTTTGCACATATGCACCCATTACAGAGGCATCGCCAACATCGTCATTATGAAACAATCTTATTCAACTTTTCGGTCATCATTATTAAGAAGCGTTATGGTGCAGCGGATACCTACCACCTCTACTTGCACTAGTTTCCCCAAGCGTTTACAATGGCCTCTAATACTGGTGTCACACGGGCGTTTTGAAGGCCTTCGAACCAACGGTCCATCGACTCAAAGGTCAAAGGCTACACGGACGGTTTCGATTGCCGTCGAGTCGATAGTCTATCGAGTTAACGGAGCCCTCTACAACTCCTTCGAGACTTCTAAGGCCGTTGAACGACAGAAGTGGAAGCGGCGTGAACTCCGAGACTTGGCGCACCGGCAGCTTCCGCGCGCACTAGTTTCTGAGGCCATGTCCCTATTTATGTCGTTGTATCAATAGTAGAATCCTACATCTGTGAAAAATATTAAAAACGTGCGAGAGGCGCGGGCTCTCATTTTATGC
>JABSTT010005261.1:0-14129 GCA_013339685.2 Hyalomma asiaticum
TGGTGCTCTCCTGGCCCGATTCGTAATGGGATGTATGCGAAATATGGTATGGACTAACATGACTGCCTCACGAACATAAATGACAGGTCTGATAACATGAAAATCATGATAGCATGCTCATGAGTGGCATTGATTTTACATGCCACTGTCTTGGTGCTCTCCATGGCCGATTCCGCTATAATGGGATGTACTGCGTCTAAATTGGTCTGGCAAAACAGAACTACCTCACGAAGCTAAATGACAGGTGCATAACATGAAAATCATGAATATGAATCTCATGAGTGGCATGATTTACATGCCCCCGGTCTTAGGTGCTCTCCTGTGGCCGATTGCGCTAATGGGTTGATAATGCGAAAATTGGTATGGCACAACCCGACTGCCTGACGAACCATACTAAGGCTGGACAATCAAATATGAAATTTCATGATATGCAATTCATGCGTGGCATGATTGACAGCCCCGGTCTTGGTGCATCTCATGGCCGATTCGCTAATGGGATGTAATGCGAAACATTGGTATGGCACAACACTGACTGCCTCACGAACATAAATGGCGGGTCATAACATGAAATCATGATAGCATGTCATGAGTGGCGATGATTTACATGACACGGTCTTGGTGCTCTCCTGCCGATTCGCTAATGGGATGTATGCGAAAATTGGTATGGCACAACGACTGCCTCACGAACATAAATGGCGGGTCATAACATGAAATCATGATATGCATGTCATGAGTGGCATGATTTACATGCCACGGTCTTGGTGCTCTCCTGGCCGATCCGCTAAAGGGATGTATGCGAAAATTGGTATGGCACAACACGACTGCCTCACGAACATAAATGGCGGGTGATAACATGAAAATCATGATATGCATCTCATGAGTGGCATGATTTACATGCCACGGTCTTGGTGGCTCTCCTGGCCGATCCGCTAAAGGGATGTATGCGAAAATTGGTATGGCACAACACGACTGCCTCGCGAACATAAATGGCGGGTGATAACATGAAAATCATGATATGCATCTCATGAGTGGCATGATTTACATGCCACGGTCTTGGTGCTCTCCTGGCCGATTCGCTAATGGGATGTATGCGAAAATTGGTATGGCACAACACGACTGCCTCACGACCATAAATGGCGGGTCATAACATGAAAATCAGGATATGCATGTCATGAGTAGGCATGATTTACATGCCACGGTCTTAGTGCTCTCCTGGCCGATTCGCTAATGGGATGTATGCGAAAATTGGTATGGCACTACACGACTGCCTCACGAACATAAATGACAGGTCATAACATGAAAATCAGGATATGCATGTCATGAGTGGCATGATTTACATGCCACGGTCTTGGTGCTCTCCTGGCAGATTCGCTAATGGGATGTATGCGAAAATTGGTATGGCACAACACTGACTGCCTCACGAACATAAATGGCGGGTCATAACATGAAAATCATGATATGCATCTCATGAGTGGCATGATTTACATGCCACGGTCTTGGTGCTCTCCTGGCCGATTCGCTAATGGGATGTATGCGAAAATTGGTATGGCACAACACGACTGCCTCACGAACATAAATGGCGGGTCATAACATGAAAATCGTGATATGCATCTCATGAGTGGCATGATTTACATGCCACGGTCTTGGTGCTCTCCTGGCCGATTCGCTAATGGGATGTATGCGAAAATTGGTATGGCACAACACGACTGCCTCACGAACATAAATGGCAGGTCATAACATGAAAATCATGATATGCATGCTCATGAGTGGCATGATTTACATGCCACGGTCTTGGTGCTCTCCTGGCCGATTCGCTAATGGATGTATGCGAAAATTGGTATGGCACAACACGACTGCCTCACGAACATAAATGACAGGTCATAACATGAAAATCAGGATATGCATGTCATGAGTGGCATGATTTACATGCCACGGTCTTGGTGCTCTCCTGGCCGATTCGCTAATGGGATGTATGCGAAAATTGGTATGGCACAACATGACTGCCTCACGAACATAAATGGCGGGTCATAACATGAAAATCATAAATATGCATCTCATGAGTGGCATGATTTACATGCCACGGTCTTGGTGCTCTCCTGGCCGATTCGCTAATGGGATGTATGCGAAAATTGGTATGGCACAACACGACTGCCTCACGAACATAAATGGCGGGTCATAACATGAAAATCATGATATGCATGTCTTGAGTGGCATGATTTACATGCCACGGTCTTGGTGCTCTCCTGGCCGATTCGCTAATGGGATGTATGCGAAAATTGGTATGGCACAACCGACTGCCTCACGAACATAAATGGACGGTCATAACATGAAAATCATGATATGCATGTCATGAGTGGCATGATTTACATGCCACGGTCTTGGTGCTCTCCTGGCAGATTCGCTAATGGGATGTATGCGAAAATTGGTATGGCACAAACTGACTGCCTCACGAACATAAATGGCGGGTCATAACATGAAATCATGATATGCATGTCATGAGTGGCATGATTTACATGCCACGGTCTTGGTGCTCTCCTGGCCAATTCGCTAATGGGATGTATGCGAAAATTGGTATGGCACAACACGACTGCCTCACGAACATAAATGGTGGGTCATAACATGAAAATCAGGATATGCATGTCATGAGTGGCATGATTTACATGACACGGTCTTAGTGCTCTCCTGGCCGATTCGCTAATGGGATGTATGCGAAAATTGGTATGGCACAACACGACTGCCTCACGAACATAAATGGCTGGTCATAACATGAAAATCATGATATGCATCTCATGAGTGGCATGATTTACATGCCACGGTCTTGGTGCTCTCCTGGCAGATTCGCTAATGGGATGCATGCGAAAATTGGTATGGCACAACTTGACTGCCTCACGAACATAAATGGCGGGTCATAACATGAAAATCATGATATGCATCTCATGAGTGGCATGATTTACATGCCACGGTCTTGGTGCTCTCCTGGCCGATTCGCTAATGGGATGTATGCGAAAATTGGTATGGCACAACAGGACTGCCTCACGAACATAAATAGGCGGGTCATAACATGAAAATCATGATATGCATGTCATGAGTGGCATGATTTACATGCCACGGTCTTGGTGCTCTCCTGGCGATTCGCTAATGGGATGTATAGCGAAAATGGTATGGCACAACATGACTGCCTCCCGAACATAATGGCGGGTATAACATGAGAATCATGATATGCATGTCATGAGTGGCATGATTACATGCCACGGTCTTGGTGATCTCCTGGCCGATTCGCTAATGGGATGTATGCGAAATTGGTATGGCACAACACGACTGCCTCACGAACATAAATGGCGGGTCATAACATGAAAATCATGATATGCATCTCATGAGTGGCATGATTTACATGCCACGGTCTGGTGCTCTCCTGGCCAATTCGCTAATGGGATGTATGCGAAAATTGGTATGCACAAACACGACTGCCTCACGAACATAAATGGCTGGGTTATAACATGAAAATCAGGATATGCATCTCATGAGTGGCATGATTTACATGCCACGGTCTTGGTGCTCTCCTGGCCGATTCGCTAATGGGATGTATGCGAAAATTGGTATGGCACAACACGACTGCCTCACGAACATAAATGGCGGGTCATAACATGAAAATCATGATATGCATGTCATGAGTGGCATGATTTACATGCCACGGTCTTGGTGCTCTCCTGGCCGATTCGCTAATGGTATGTATGCGAAAATTGGTATGGCACAACACTGACTGCCTCACGAACATAAATGGCGGGTCATAACATGAAATCATGATATGCATGTCATGAGTGGCATGATTTACATGCCACGGTCTTGGTGCTCTCCTGGCCGATTCGCTAATGGGATGTATGCGAAAATTGGTATGGCACAACACGACTGCCTCACGAACATAAATGGCGGTCATAACATGAAAATCATGATATGCATCTCATGAGTGGCATGATTTACATGCCACGGTCTTGGTGCTCTCCTGGCCGATTCGCTAATGGGATGTATGCGAAAATTGGTATGGCACAACATGACTGCCTCGCGAACATAAATGGCGGGTCATAACATGAAAATCATGATATGCATCTCATGAGTGGCATGATTTACATGCCACTGTCTTGGTGCTCTCCTGGAAGATTCACTAATGGGATGTATGCGAAAATTGGTATGGCAAAACTTGACTGCCTCACGAACATAACTGGAGGGTCATAACATGAAAATCGTGATATGCATGTCAAGAGTGGCATGACTTACATGCCACGGTCTTAGTGCTCTCGTGGCCATTTCGCTAATGGAATGTATGCGAAAATTGGTATGGCACAACACGACTGTCTCACGAACATAAATGACAGGTCATAACACGAAAATCATGATATGCATCTCTTGAGTGGCATGATTTACATGGCGCGGTCTTGGTGCTCTCCTGGCCGATTCGCTAATGGGATGTAAGCGAAAATTGGTATGGCACAACAAGACTGCCTCTCAAACATAAATGGCGGGTCATAACACGAGAATTATGATATGCATGTCATGAGTGGGATGATTTACATGCCCCGCAGGGGCGTCTGCATGAGCAGACGTTTGGTGTGTGGCAACACCACGGACCCGAGCCAACGGGGGGGTTGCGACCCCCTCCCACGTGTCGCCGTGCGTGGCTTAGCCGTGTCCGGGGAAAAGGGGATCCTGGGGGTTGAGCCAATGCTGGGTGATTGGACCTTTAAGGCCCCCCAGCGGCGGCAACACACCCCTTTGGCCCCGGCTTCACGTAGACGGCACCCCTGGGCTGACCCACCCAGGGGAAATCGGCAGTCGCCTTTCCTATCTCTCTCTCCCTATGTCTTCGCCTTTCTTTCTCACTTTTTATCTGTCCTGTCCTCTCCTCTCTTCAGTTTATTTCCCCGTTTCGTGGCGGCTAGGGTTAACCTTGTGTGGATGGCCAACCTTGGTTCACCATATTAGGTTATAGTGGCGGTGTACAGCTGGCGTTGGTAGGTGTGTGCAACACATCCTCCCACGTCCCCTTGTTGGGCTCCGTGGTGGGTGGCTGGCACCGCTGCCGAAGCAAAACCGGCATGCTATGTTGAGCGCATCCTTTCTAAAATCTGATCGTAGCCTTAAAAGGGTACGGACCGAAGCAGCAACAAATTTCTTTGCAAAGAATCCTAAACAGTTCCCCAAATATCATGTAATTCATAGTGACGTTTCACATGAAAAGGCACGAACGATCTCGCCGTTTTTGGTAGCAAGAAGCCTGACTGACAAACTAGGACCAGGGTACAAGGCATCTAAGATGGCCAGTGGCGATCTGCTGCTTGAACTTCGAGACATCAAACAGTACGAAAATCTTCCCAACCTCAAGACGTTTGGCGAAATTCCTGTCACAGTCACCCCTCATCGATCCATGAATACCGTTCGTGGTGTCGTTTCAGACGAAGATCTTCTGAACCTCTCTGACGCAGAACTTCTTGATGGCTGGAAGGAACAAAACGTGATCAATGTACAAAGAATAAAAATAAGAAGGGACAACCATGAAAAGCCAACCAAGCACATAATACTGACATTTGGTTCAAGTGAACTTCCAGAGACTATAGAAACAGGCTACACCAAACTAAGAATACGGCCATACATACCCAATCCACGTAGATGTTTTAAGTGCCAGAAATTCGGCCACAGCTCCCACATTTGTAGAGGACAATCCACTTGTGCCAGGTGTGCCTCGACAGACCATATCTCTGACAGCTGCGAAGCTGCACCTTCCTGTGTTAACTGTGGTGGTGAGCACCCAGCATATTCACGGTCTTGTACCATATGGAAAAAAGAGAAAGACATTATTTCATTGAAAGTCAGGGAAGGCATCTCTTTTAAAGAAGCCAGAAAGAGATGTTCAGCATTCCACGGCACATCATATGCGGATGCGACGCGTCAGGGGGCAGCGTCGCACCGACCCCCGCCACTTGCTCAGCCTGCGCATAGCGAGCCGGCTGCTGTGGCACCTGCCCCCGTGGCGGCAGTAGTTAAGTCTACTCCGCCAACTTGTGAACAGAGGCCGACGACCGCAGGGCCGTCGGGTCTCAAGGTTTCGCCCCGCCAGGCGAGGCCTGAAGCTCGCACAACGAGCCTGCATGCGCGGGCGTCCAGTGCCTCCCATGAGGCAATGGACACGACACCGGTGCCATCGGTGCCGAAAGAGCGGTGCAGTTCTGCTGACCGCAAGAAGAAAGAAAAGCAGAAAATCAGGGGTCCTGATAAGGACCCTTGAGCATACACTCTTCATTATCTTCCTACACGGAACGCCATACTTTTCGCTAATATGTCGACGCAAATAATGTATTGGAATATCAGGGGCCTAATTCGCAACCTAGACGACATAAGTGAGCTCCTACGCTGCTACCAGCCGAAGGTGTTCTGTGTCCAGGAGACGCACTTAAGCTCAAAACAGGTGAACTTTCTCCGGCATTACGCCGTCTATAGGAAAGACCGTGATGAGGCCTCTACTTCATCGGGAGGTGTCGCGATAGTGGTGGATAAGTCTATTCCTTGCCATCATATTGTCCTTCAAACGCCCCTCGAGGCGGTTGCAGTCCGTGCAATTTTATTTAATAAGTTGGTTTCAATCTGTTCTATTTATATACCGCCTCATTATCAACTGACCAAAGAGGAGTTGTACACCCTCATTAAACAACTTCCAGAGCCTTACATTATCGTAGGCGATTTTAATGCCCATAATATCTTATGGGGAGACTCGCGCTGTGACCAAAGAGGCCGTCTTGTAGAAAATTTGCTGGTAACATCGGACTGTATGCCTGTTCAACAAAAAGGAACCAACGTATTTCAACTTATCACACAAAACATACTCATCACTTGATCTCGCGATTGGCTCTGCAGTCCTCTTTCCTTTCCTGGAATGGAATGTCATCAAAAACCCTTTTGGAAGCGACCATTTCCCCATAACATTGAACTTGAACGAGCAACAAGACTCTCTGCCTCATGCTCCCCGATGGAAACTAGAATCTGCAGACTGGGAGCGTTTTAATGAGTTTACGTATTTATCACAAGATTTTATCAATGATCTTAGCATAGATGCTGCTGTTACATATTTTACCACTTTTGTTTTAGATGCAGCAGAAAGGTTTATTCCGCAATCGAATGGTCATTCATGCAAAAGACGAGTTCCTTGGTGGAATGATGACTGCAAACAGGCGCGAAGGAAGCAAAATAAGGCATGGGGTATTCTGCGCAAATATCCAACTGCGGAAAATCTTGTCCAATTTAAACAGATAAAATCTCAGGGAAGGCGCATACGACGACAGGCAAGACGCGCAAGCTGGCAGAAGTTCCTATCAGGTATAAATTCATACACTCAGGAGGCAAAAGTCTGGAATAATCTGCGAAGGCTAAATGGGCAGCCATCCCAACCACTGCCTCTTGTGAATCACGAGGGAAATACCTTGGTAGACCAGGCAGATGCTCTGGGAGAGCATTTTGAACGTATTTCTAGTTCCATGCACTATCCGCAGTCTTTCAAGAGATACAAAGAGAAAGAAGAAAGCAAGCGATTGGAATATAAATGCCACCAGAATGAACCCTACAATCGTCCGTTTTGCATGGCTGAGTTAAGAACTGCACTAGCTTCATGTCAGAGTTCGGCACCGGGACCCGACAGAATTATGTATGATATGATTAAACATCTACACTCCGATACACAAGTGACATTGCTCTCAATCTATAACAATATCTGGACTGAGGGACACATTCCAATCGCGTGGAAAGAAGCCATAGTTGTTCCTGTTCTAAAGCAGGGAAAAGACCCCTCCTTAGTAACAAGCTATCGCCCAATAGCACTTACGAGTTGCCTTTGCAAGGTGTTTGAAAAGATGATAAACTGCCGCCTATTGTGTCACCTTGAATATAATCGCATCCTTGACCCGTATCAGTGCGGATTTAGAGAGGCCCGGTCGACTACTGACCACCTCGTGCGTGTAGAGGCCTACATCCGCAACGCATTTGTCCACAAACAGTACTTTCTGTCTGTGTTTTTGGACATTGAGAAAGCATACGACACGACGTGGCGCTATGGGATTCTCCGTGATTTGTCTAGAATGGGTGTTGGCGGGAACATGTTTCATATCATTGAGAGCTACCTGTCGAACCGGACATTCCGCGTCCGGATTGGTAGTGCTCTTTCTAGAGTGTTCATTCAGGAAACTGGAGTGCCGCAGGGTGGCGTTCTGAGTTGTACCCTCTTTATTGTAAAAATGAGCTCTCTGCGATCATCAATTCCAAGAGATGTGTTTTATTCTGTGTATGTTGATGATGTGCAGGTAGGCTTCCGATCATGCAATCTGACAGTATGTGAGCGGCACGTGCAACTTGCCCTAAACAATATATCAAAGTGGGCAAATGAGAACGGGTTCAGGCTAAATCCGCAGAAAAGTTCAGTAGTCCTTTTTACAAGAAAAAGGGGCTTGGTCCAAGACCCAGTTATTGAACTACATGGCCAGCGCCTAGCATTACATGGAGAACAAAAATTTTTAGGTATTGTACTTGATTCCAGGCTGACCTTTATTCACCACATAAAATATCTCAAGGCTAAATGCCTGAAAACAATGAACATCCTAAAGCTTTTATCGCACACATCATGGGGCAGTGACAGGAAGTGCCTCATGAATCTTTATAGGAGCCTCGTTCGATCTCGGTTGGACTACGGCGCCGTAGCTTATCAGTCGGCTACACCCAGCGCACTCAAGATGCTGGACCCTGTTCATCACTTAGGCATACGCCTCGCCACCGGTGCCTTCAGAACAAGCCCGGTCGAAAGTCTTTATGTCGAGGCGAATGAATGGTCCCTCCATATACAGCGTTCATACTGTGCCTTAAATTATTTTCTGAATGTACACTCCAACAAAGGACACCCTTGTCATGCCACAGTTAATGATATGGCATCCGCAACGTTGTTCCATAACAGACCATCAGTGAGACAGCCATTCTCTCTTCGTGTGAGGAAGCTCTGTGACGACATGGATATTCCACTGCTTGAGCATCACCTAATGGCTCCGCCTGAACCTTTCCCGCCCTGGCTTTGGAAGATGGTAGACTGTGACATGTCGTTCGTGGAAGTGACTAAACATGCACCAGAAGCCCATATCCACATGCACTTTTTGGCACTTCAGTTTAAGTTTTCCTGCCCAGAATATTACACTGATGCCTCTAAATCCCATGCCGGCGTGTCTTATGCAGCTGTCGGCCCATCGTTCTCGGAATCTGATGTTCTACACCCTAACACCAGCATCTTTACAGCTGAGGCATATGCCTTATTGTCTGCTCTGAAACACATAAAACAATCGAAAGTACATAAAGCTGTCATATACACAGATTCATTGAGTGTTGTGAAAACCTTAAGTTCATATTGCAAACACAGAAATCCAGTCATTATTGATCTGTATTCTCTCTTGTGCTCTATTTACACTTCTGGCCAACATGTGACTGTATGCTGGGTGCCAGGACACCGTAATATAAAGGGGAATGAGCTGGCTGACCAGCTTGCCACATCTGCTATCACAAACACTGCCACATCAAACATTGCTGTCCCTGTGATGGACATGAGAGCTTACGTGCGTAAAAGACTTAATATGTACTGGCAACGATTGTGGGATGCCCAGACCCACAACAAGCTTCATTTAATTAAGAAAAATATAGAAAACTGGCCCCCCACTACGAAATCTAGACGAATTGACGTCCTATTCTCGAGACTGAGAATAGGACACACTTACGGAACGCACAATTATCTTTTGACAGGGGATGAACCTCCGACCTGTGATAGGTGCGGGGAGGCACTGACTGTGCTTCATGTCCTCATACAATGTCAAGATCTCGAGCCTCTGAGAAAAAGACACTTTTCAAGGGCATATCGGGAACATATTCCCCTTCATCCTGCGATGCTTTTAGGAATTGATGCACTTTTTCACCAGCATACGTTATTAAATTTTCTTAAAGATGCCGGCACATTGAAAGTTATTTCTGAAAGACGTACGTAGAACATCCTCTGCAAGAGGATGTTTCTGCGAGAGAACGCCTTAAATGCACGCGTCTCTGGCCCCTTGCAAAGCAAGGGCTTCTGAGGCAGCAGTGCCCAGCATCAATCACTTCAGCCTCTTAGTATTCTTATTCATTGTACAGTTCTTAGGCTCATTGCAGACACTTAATGTCACTCTCATGGTTTTAAATGGTTATATGTTTTACGCACTTTGAGTGCGCAGTATTTTAGGCCACTTTACAGCCATCATGCATATGCCCATTGTAATAGCACTCACCATCGTTTGCTGAATTTCCTTTGTCTTGGCGCTCTTTGGCCAAAAATGGCCCTTGCGCCACAAAACATCAAATATCATCATCATCATCATGATTTACATGGCGCGGTCTTGGTGCTCTCCTGGCAGATTCGCTAATGGGAGGTATGCGAAAATTGGTATGGCACAAACGACTGCCTCACGAATATAAATGGCGGGTCATAACATGTAAATAATGATATGCATCTCATGAGTGGCATGATTTACATGCCACGGTCTTGGTGCTCTCCTGGCCTATTCGCTAATGGGATGTATGCGAAAATTGGTGTGGCACAACACGACTGCCTCACGAACAGAAATGGCGGGTCATAACACGAAAATCACGATATCCATCTCATGAGTGGCTTGATTTACATGCCACGGTCTTGGTGCTCTCCTGGCCGATCCGCTAAAGGGATGTATGCGAAAATTGGTATGGCACAACACGACTGCCTCACGAACATAAATGGCTGGTCATAACATGAAAATCATGATATGCATCTCATGAGTGGCATGATTTACATGCCACTGTCTTGGTGCTCTCCTGGGAGATTCACTAATGGGATGTATGCGAAAATTGGTATGGCAAAACTTGACTGCCTCACGAACATAACTGGCGGGTCATAACATGAAAATCGTGATATGCATGTCAAGAGTGGCATGACTTACATGCCACGGTCTTAGTGCTCTCGTGGCCATTTCGCTAATGGGATGTATGCGAAAATTGGTATGGCACAACACGACTGTCTCACGAACATAAATGACAGGTCATAACACGAAAATCATGATATGCATCTCATCAGTGGCATGATTTACATGCCACGGTCTTGGTGCTCTCCTGGCCGATTCGCTAATGGGATGTATGCGAAAATTGGTATGGCACAACACGACTGCCTCACGAACATAAATGGCAGATCATATCATGAAAATCATGATATGCATCTCATGAGTGGCATGATTTACATGCCACAGTCTTGGTGCTCTCCTGGCCGATTCGCTAATGGGATGTAAGCGAAAATTGGTATGGCACAACATGACTGCCTCTCGAACATAAATGGCGGGTCATAACATGAGAATCATGATATGCATGTCATGAGTGGGATGATTTACATGGCGCGGTCTTGGTGCTCTCCTGGGCGATTCGCTAATGGTATGTATGCGAAAATTGGTATGGCACAACACGACTGCCTCACGAACATAAATGGCTGGTCATAACATGAAAATCATGATATGCATCTCATGAGTGGCATGATTTACATGCCACGGTCTTGGTGCTGTCCTGGCAGATTCGCTAATGGTATGTGTGCGAAAATTGGTATGGCACAACTTGACTGCCTCACGAACATAAGTGACAGGTCATAACATGATAATCATGCTATGCATGTCATGAGCGGCATAACTTACATGCCATGGTCTTGGTGCTCTCTTGGCCGATTCACTAATGCGACGTATGCGAAAATTGATATGGTACAAAACGACTGCCTCACGAACATAAATGGCTGGTCTTAACATGAAAATCATGATATGCATCTCATGAGTGGCATGATTTACATGCCACGGTCTTGGTGCTCTCCTGGCAGATTCGCTAATGGGATGTATGCGAAAATTGGTATGGCACAACTTGACTGCCTCACGAACATAAATGACAGGTCATAACATGATAATCATGCTATGCATGTCATGAGCGGCATAATTTACATGCCACGGTCTTGGTGCTCTCGTGGCCGTTTCGCTAATGGGATGTATGCGATAATTGGTATGGCACAATATAACTGCCTCACGAACATAAATGGCGGGTCATAACATGAAAATCGTGATATGCATGTCATGAGTGGCATGATTTACATGCCACGGTCTTAGTGCTCTCGTGGCCATTTCGCTAATGGGATGTATGCGAAAATTGGTATGGCACAACACGACTGCCTCTCGAACATAAATGACCGATCATATCATGAAAATCATGATATGCATCTCATGAGTGGCATGATTTACATGCCACAGTCTTGGTGCTCTCCTGGCCGATTCGCTAATGGGATGTAAGCGAAAATTGGTATGGCACAACATGACTGCCTCTCGAACATAAATGGCGGGTCATAACATGAGAATCATGATATGCATGTCATGAGTGGGATGATTTACATGCCACGGTCTTGGTGCTCTCCTGGCCGATTCGCTAATGGGATGTATGCGAAAATTGGTATGGCACAACACGACTGCCTCACGAACATAAATGGCGGGTGATAACATGAAAATCATGATATGCATTCCATGAGTGGGCATGATTTACATGGCCACGGTCTTGGTGCTCTCCTGGCCGATTCGCTAATGGGATGTATGCGAAAATTGGTATGGCACAACACTGACTGCCTCACGAACATAAATGGCGGGTAATAACATGAAAATCATGATATGCTTCTCATGAGTGGGCATGATTTACATGGCCACGGTCTTGGTGCTCTCCTGGCCGATTCGCTAATGTATGTATGCGAAAATTGGTATGGCACAACACTGACTGCCTCACGAACATAAATGGCGGGTCATAACATGAAAATCATGATATGCATCTCATGAGTGGCATGATTTACATGGCAGCGGTCTTGGTGCTCTCCTGGCCGATTCCCTAATGGATGTATGCGAAAATTGGTATGGCACAACTTGACTGCCTCACGAACATAATGGCTGGTCTTAACATGAAAATCATAGATATGCATCTCATGAGTGGCATGATTTACATGCCACGGTCTTGGTGCTGTCCTGGCAGATTCGCTAATGGTATGTGTGCGAAAATTGGTATGGCACAACCTTGACTGCCTCACGAACATAAGTGACGGTCATAACATGATAATCATGCTATGCATGTCATGAGCGGCATAACTTACATGCCATGGTCTTGGTGCTCTCTTGGCCGATTCCTAATGCGACGTATGCGAAAATTGATATGGTACAAAACGACTGCCTCACGAACATAAATGGCTGGTCTTAACATGAAAATCATGATATGCATCTCATGAGTGGCATGATTTACATGCCACGGTCTTGGTGCTGTCCTGGCAGATTCGCTAATGGTATGTATGCGAAAATTGGTATGGCACAACTTGACTGCCTCACGAACATAAATGACAGGTCATAACATGATAATCATGCTATGCATGTCATGAGGCGGCATAGACTTTACATGCCATGGTCTTGGTGCTCTCGTGGCCGTTTCGCTAATGGGAATGTATGCGATAATTGGTATGGCACAATATAAGTGCCTCACGAACATAAATGGCGGGTCATAACATGAGAATCATGATATGCATGTCATGAGTGGGATGTTTACATGCCACGGTCTTGGTGCTCTCCTGGCAGATTCGCTAATGGGATGTATGCGAAAATTGGTATGGCACAACACGACTGCCTCACGAACATAAATGGCGGGTGATAACATGAAAATCATGATATGCATCTCATGAGTGGCATGATTTACATGCCACGGTCTTGGTGCTCTCCTGGCCGATTCGCTAATGGATGTATGCGAAAATTGGTATGGCACAACATGACTGCCTCACGAACATAAATGGCGGGTCATAACATGAGAATCATGATATGCATGTCATGAGTGGGATGATTTACATGGCGCGGTCTTGGTGCTCTCCTGGCCGATTCGCTAATGGTATGTATGCGAAAATTGGTATGGCACAACTTGACTGCCTCACGAACATAAATGGCGGGTCATAACATGTAAATCATGATATGCATCTCATGAGTGGCATGATTTACATGGCACGGTCTTGGTGCTCTCTT
>JABSTT010005262.1:0-17678 GCA_013339685.2 Hyalomma asiaticum
CCTCCACGACCAGTTTGTGAGTGAGCCTGTGTTTAAAGGCGACGCGGCGTCTGCCGAGCGCCTTGAGCATCCGCACGTGATGTGATGGAGTGTTGGTGTGCCATTACACCAGGGGCATTTGTCTTCGTATCTGCCGGGGTTCATTCTGTGCACCCTATGTAGGTGTGGAAAGGTGTCTGTAGTAGGCGCCAGTCCTTTGCCTGCTCTCGGTTGAGCTTCGGATGGGGTGGAGCCATCGCTCATCGTCCTAGTCGTTGGGCCTCAAGCATTTCTGGAGGCGTACTTGGTTTGGAGGGCTCCGTTTGGGCGGAGTGATCCGTGGCTCGGCCTGTCATGCCTCGAGCCACGTGGTTAGCCCGTTCGTTGCCGTGCACACCGGCGTGTGCCGGACACCAGTTGATGACATGATCCTGTGAGAGGCTTGGTCCCAAGATGCGCAGGACGCAGGTCGGCATAACTCCTCGCAGGTACCGCTGTCTCAGCTGTGGCGCTGGACGAGGTCCGCAAGGAAGTGGCCGCGAGAGTTCTTGACCTGTTTGTTGCCACAGCCACGAAAGCCGAAGTCGGTGTTGTTGTGCGGGGGTACAGGCCTGCGTCTGTGAAATATGTGTCCGGGTCGTTCTGCCTCTTTCGCATTGCTGGCGCCATGGCTCGTCGTCGTTTTATGTGGAATGTCGGGTGCATGTTGCGTGGGATAGGAGCCACGTGCCGCTGTGATCGTAGTGTGTGTGGTATCAACTGAGTCTCGTCTCCACAGAATTGTGGCGTAAGGGGGTGGTGCAGGCATCTTAACAGAGAGCGTGCCTGGGTCGTCGCGTTGAGGCGCTCTCGCTGTGCGATGATCGTAGCTGCGGTAAGCTCTTCGAATGTGCTAGTCAGCCCTAGGTCTCCGAGGCAATCCGTACTAGTGCTTTCCGGAATGCCGAGCGCCGCCTTAAAAGCAATTCGGATCAATTTGTCCACCTGGTCGGACTCAGTGCGGCGCGTAGCCTGAAAGGGTAGCGCGTAAGTTATGCGACTAATGATGAAGGCATGCAATAAATGCAGTGTGTCAGCCTCCGTCATTCCTTCTTTGCTGCACGCGATTCCTCTAATCAGTCCCGTGATGCTCCGTACTGTACGCTTGAGCTTGGAGAGCGCGACGGAGACGCTGCCCATTTCTTGTGCGTGCAACCCGAGAACTCATATTTGCCGCCCTCTTGATGGGCTCCCCATCGAGGTAGAGTTGAATGGTAGTCGGCCGTTGGTTTTCCGCACAGCGTCATTAAAGACATCTGTTCAGAATTTCAAAATTATTTTATTTGACGTCAAGAAAGAAGAAAATACATGGTAAGTATATACAGAAGGAGGTGCCGTAGTTACAAACTGAAATGGGACCTCCTGCGCGTGATAATATGGTGAATAATACAAAAATGGCAATATGTGGAATTAATAATTGTGATAATTAATGTGATACAAGCGAGAAACTAACCTGAAGACAGCGTTATCAAAAAGCATGGGACAAGTGAAGGAATATGCCTTAGTCAATGAAAATAACACGGATGGGTGGGAGACACAACGGGATAAACAGTAATGCAGCATACGAGATAATAAAACCGCATCGGAATGCCGAATCGCTCAGGTTTCTAGCATTGCGTTTGTAATCCGATCGGTGCCCGGTGCGGTGTTCTTCTTGAATGTCCTAGGTCTTCGTTTTCCTGTCCGTTGTAGCGGATTTGGCTGGGTGACGGTGCCTGTGCTTCTCCCGTGTAGGTGTTCTTTAGTTGTTGGATGAGCTCCTCTTCAGTACCTGGGTATTCTCCTACGAGTTTCCTCATGACGTTGTTCGTGTGCATACGCGCGCTGGTTGGGTCCAGCATGCAACGGAGGATAGCCCAGGTCTTCTTAGTGCTCAATGTGCCTCGTAGAGTCACAGAAATTTCGCCAGTTGTTATTGAGTTCTTTAGCCTAAGCGTTTGCCTCATCTGCTAATTGGTCTATCCGGCGCCGGAGTTTGCGGTTATGTCTTTGTCGCTTCCACCGCTTTGCTAGACGTCTGCGTGCCTCCAAGAGGTGTGCCAAGGGACTGTCGATCGCCGGTGTTTCTGGTGTGGTGCGATACTGTTTGGTGGTGGCACTGTAGATGTCTTTAAGAAAAATGCTCCATTCTGCTGCCGATTTTGGTGTGGAGAGAGCTGTCTGCTGTTTCTCTCTGTACTTTTTGCAGTCCGTGAGTTTAGCCGCCCCCAGGCATTGCCTTACTTTTGATGTGTTGCAGTTAACACTTAGAATATAATGGTCGCTGCCTAGCGTCTCGTCCAGGTTACTCCACGTGACTCCTCTCTCGTCATTAACAAAAGTCAAATCGGGCGTGGTATCGCGAGCCACGCTGTTGCCAACTCTTGTGGGGACCCACGGCAGTGTGACCAGCAACAGTTCGTGTGTTTGCGTTGTTCAGAGAAGGTTGAAGCCTCTTGTATCCCCACTCTGAATGCCAAGCATTGAAGTGTCCGAGGAGAATTAGCCTGTCTCGTCGCATGAGTAAGGTGGACACGTAGTTACATAGTCTTAAACAATGGACATGTCCTCTGCTATAGAGGATTATCCCAAAAGAGAGAATATGGCGTCGGGTTCCTAATTCACAAAGATATAGCGGGTAATGTGGATGAATTCTACAGCATTAACGAAAGGGTAGCATGCGTCGTAGTAAAGCTAAATAAGCGGTATAAACTTAAGATAAGCCAGGGATATGCGCCAACAACGAGCTACGACGACGAACAAGTGGAGCAGTTCTACGAGGATATCGAATTAGCAATAACGAAAGTACGCACGCAATACACTGTAGTCATGGGGGATTTCAATGCTAAAGTAGGGACAAAACAAAGTGGAGAGCAGGCGATTGGCAACTACGGAGTCGGCTGTAGAAATGACCGTGGGGATATGCTCGTGCAATTTGCCGAAAGAAACCGACTCCGACTAATGAACACGTTTTTCAAGAAACACAAGAATAGGAAGTGGACGTGGAAAAGCCCTAACGGGGAAACAAAGAATACACGAAGAAAAGTTGTCATTGGCGTATGTTATCGCCCGCCTTCTGGATCTGCTAACTTCTGTGATGACCTACATGATTGTCTGAATCGCATGAAAGTTTTGTTCCCCCGCGCAGCAGTAATTCTACTAGGAGATTTCAATTTCCCTAGCATTGTCTGGTCGAATTCGCATTCATACCCATCGTCTGGGTCAGCTGAAGCGGACCATTTCATTCGCATCTGTACCGACTTCGGTCTGACCCAGCTTGTTAATTTTCCTACACGTGTTACGAAAACTACATCATCCATTCTTGACCTTATTTTGACGTCAGAGCCAGATGTTGTATCTTCTGTGACCAGTACACCTGGCATCAGCGATCATGATCTTATTCAAGCTACTATTTCACTACCATTCTCACGCATGCGTAAGCAGTTGAAAACAATACGCGATTACAAAAAAGCCGACTTTGACTCGATCAACAATGCTTTAGGCTCCTTTCTAGATGAGTTTTTACCTGACTACCTTGAAAGGTCTGTGCAGAACAAATGGGACTTATTTAAAGCTAAAGTTACAGAGCTAACCGCTAAACATATCCCCATGAAAAAAGTTTTTTCAAACACAAGTGCTCCATGGTACAATAGATACATAAACCGTCTTTCAAACCGGAAGAAAAGGTTTTATCGTGCCGCTATGACATCCCCGTCTGGTAAGCGTTGGTCAACATACAAATCCGCCGCTGCAACCTACTTATCTGAAATGAAGCGAGCCAAATCATCCTTCTTTAGCGGCACTCTACCGACTATGCTAAAAAATAACCCTAAACAATTTTGGAATTTGTGGGTGGCAACGAGCCCCGCGCAATAGCCTTACTGACGGCCGAAGGGCATCCCGTTCCGGACGTAGAGTGCGCGTCTGTGCTAAATGACACGTTTATAAGAGCATTCTCTCGCCCCGTAACTGCCAACACACAGATCACCTTGCCGTTTCTGCATTACTTGCCCATGGACGCTATTTTTATTACCTCGGAAGGTATCCGAATGGTCATTAAAAAACTTAAAAATTCATCATCATGTGGTGTTGATGGTATTAATGCTAAATTCTTGAAAAACACTGTTGAATACTCGTCTATTATCCTGTCATGCATTTTTTCACAGTCTCTGCAGCATTCTAGTCTTCCGGATGACTGGCTGGTGGGGAAGATAGTGCCAGTTCACAAGTCGGGAGTAACACACAATCCATCAAATTTCCGTCCGATTTCACTAACATCTGTCCCGTGCAAAGTACTTGAACATATCATTTTTACTCACCTTGTTAATTTCCTTGAGTCAAACCAGTTTTTCACAACGGCCCAACATGGTTTCCGCAAGAATTTTTCTTGTGAAACGCAGCTTTTAGTCTTTACTAATGACCTACACTTCTTACTTGATTCTGGATTTACCACAGATTGTATTTTTTTAGATTATTCTAAGGCATTTGATAAGGTTAGTCATCAGTTACTACTTCTTAAGCTGAAACAACTAAATTTAGATCCCAACGTGCTTAACTGGATTCGAGCGTTTCTCTCTAATCGAACTCAGTTTGTTTCTGCTAACAATGTTAACTCGACTGCCCAGCCAGTGCTCTCAGGTGTTCCCCAGGGCTCTGTGTTGGGACCCTTACTGTTCTTAATCTTCATCAACGACCTAACAACTCATCTTTCATCAAAGGTATGTCTATTCGCAGATGACTGTGTCATTTATCGGAAAATAGCTAACAAAGACGACGTCACCTCGCTTCAGACTGATTTGGATAACGTATTCACCTGGTGTCATCTGTGGAACATGGAACTAAACATTTCAAAATGTAAAGCAATGCGTGTGTGCCGCACCTCACTTGCATGTCCACGCTATCACCTTAACAATATTCATCTTGAGGCTGTTTCATCTTACAAATATCTAGGTGTTCATATTTCCAGTAACCTGTCATGGAACCATCATGTAGAGTATATCATCGCCAAAGCTAACCGTTCACTCGGGTATTTTCGAAGAAACTTTCACATGGCACCCTCATCCCTTAAAAGCTTCTTTACACTACATATATTCGACCACCACTTGAATATGCATCATCCATCTGGGATCCCGGTGGCGCTGGACTAACACACGAACTCGAAGCAGTTCAGAATTGTTCAATCCGCTTCATTTCATCCAATTATAACCGCATGGCCAGTGTTACCCTAATGAAGCACCAGCTTAACATTCCCGAACTTTCCATCCGGCGAAAAATAGCCCGACTCAGCCTGTTCCATAAACTTTATTATCACAACACTAACCTTCGTGAGCAGTTTGTTAAACCACCCTCATTCATATCACACAGAATTGATCACCTACAAAAAGTTCATGTTCCTTGTTGTAGAACCGTAACCTACTCACATGCATTCTTACCAAGGACCACATCTGAATGGAATCAATTGCCGCAGTCAGCCACCGCTATCATCGACACGTCACGCTTTAAGGTTTTTTTTGCAAAATATGTTTTGACTTTTGGTCCGGCTTTTTGATTTGTATGCAGTGTCCCTTATTCCATGGTTTTTTTTTCTTTCCTTGATATTTTTCTTGTCTTAGTTCTTGAACACGTATCACATGCATAACCCCAATCGATACATTCTTTTTTTTCCTTTCGTTCTTTCTTTCTGTAAGATCTTTGAGACGTTATATATTTGTATATTCGGTAGATTGTTAAAATTTTGTTATATCGTTTTGTATTAAGTTTTCTGTTCCATTTATATGTAACATGCCCCTCCCCTCTGTAATGTGCAAACCCTGAGGGAATAAATAAATAAATAAATAAATAATGAAATCGACTTTATAATGTGCGAACAACCAGGTATAATTCAAGACACAGAAGTAGTGGGGAAGGTAAAATGCAGCGATCACAGATTAGTAAGAGCAAAGATTGTACTCAACCTAAAGAAAACAAGAACTAAATTATTCACTAGAAAAAAATGTAATCTAGAGGTAATCAGATCGAAGAACGAAGAATTTAAAGTCGCCCTAAGCAACAAGTTCGAGGCCTTAGGCGAAAAAGGTGACGATGTAGAAGAAATAAACAAATCTCTAACGAAAACAATCCTTGAAACAGCGATAGAACTCGGGGGCAAAACAGCAAAGCAAACAACAAATAAGCTGTCCCAATCCAGCAAGGACTTAATAAAAAACGTCAACAAATGAAAGTAACTTCGCCCAAAGATAAGATTGAATTCGCAGAACTATCAAAGTTGATCAGTAAAGCCAGGCAAAGAGATATAAGAAACTTTAACACGAGAGAAATAGAGAAAGCAGTAGAAAAAGGCACCAGCATTAAATCGGTCAAAAGAAACTGCACTTAGGACAAAATAAAATGCATGCGCTAAAAGATAAACAAGGTAACGTTATCAAAAATTTCAACGAAATAGTAAAGGTAGCAGAAGATTTCTACTCGGAACTGTACAGCTCTCAGACAGACCATACAACCTTAAAAGAAATAGAATCAGAGGAAGATACTGAAATTCCATGTATAACCACTGACGAAGTCAAAAAAGCTGCTAAAGGCATGGCCCGCGGTAAAGCAGCCGGTGAAGATGGTATAACAGCCGACTTGATCAAAGACGGAGGAGATGTTGTACTTGAAAAACTTGCATCGCTCTTCACGAAATGTGTCAAGACATGTAGTATACCGCGCAGTTGGAAAAATGCTAATATAATCCTTATCCACAAGAAAGGTGACATAAAGGAGTTAAAGAATTACAGACCAATTAGCCTACTCCCAGTAATATACAAGCTATTTACAAAAGTAATTTCTACAAGGATAAGAGAAACCCTCGACTTTAATCAACCGAGAGAACAAGCTGGTTTTAGGAAAGGTTACTCGACAATGGACCACAGCCACGCTATCAACCTAGTAATTGAGAAGTACGCCGAATATAACAAACCTCTTTATATGGCGTTTATCGACTACGAGAAAGCATTTGACTCCATAGAAATACAAGCAGTTATAGAAGCTCTACGACGACAAGGGGTGCCTGGCGTATACGTGAAAATCATAAACAACATATACAAAGATTGCACAGCCACACTACTCCTACATGAGAAAAGCAGAGAAATCCCGATCGAGAGAGGTGTGAGACAGGGAGATACGATATCCCCGATGCTATTCACTGCATGTTTAGAGGAAATCTTTAAACGTCTAGACTGGGAAGACAAGGGAATTCGAATAGATGGAGAATATCTCAGCAATTTAAGATTTGCAGACGACATTGTACTCTTTAGCAATGATGGAGACGAACTACAAAACATGATTAATGACCTAAACAGGGAAAGTATTAAAATTGGGTTAAAAATGAATAGGCAAAAGACCAAAGTTATGCTCAATAGCCTAGCTAAGGAACAGGAATTTACAATCGACAATGAACCCTTACAATGTGTAAACGAATATGTATACCTGGGACAGTTAATAACGGGAACTCCCAACCACGAAAAAGAAATTCTCCGTAGAATAAGGATGGGCTGGAGCGCATTCGGAAGGAATTACAAAATCATGACTGGAAACTTACCGCTCTCACTAAAGCGCAAAGTATTCAATCACTGTATCCTCCCAGTACTAACGTACTGCGCAGAAACGTGGAGGATAACTAAAAGACTAGAGATGAAACTAAGGAGCGCGCAACGTGCAATGGAAAGAAAAATGATAGGGGTAACGCTAAGAGATAAAAAACGAGCGGAATGGATCAGAGAACAGACAGGAGTAGCCGATATTATTATATCAATTAAAAGAAAGAAGTGGACCTGGGCAGGACATGTCATGAGGAGAACAGATAACAGATGGACAGTAAGAGCGACGGAATGGATACCAAGAGAGGGAAAACGCAACAGAGGCAGGCAAAGGGTTAGATGGAGCGATGAAATTAAAAAGTTTGTGGGCGTAAAGTGGAACCAACTCGCTCAGGAGAGGGTGGAGTGGAAATCGATGGGAGAGGCCTTCGTCCTGCAGTGGACCTAAATCGGCTGATGATGGTGATGGTAGTTGAATAACGGTGAGAAGTCGGCTTTTTGATCCCTGGGTGGACTATAGACGTTGGTCACGACGCACTTGGGTCGTCCCTTCTTCACCGGCCATATTGTTAAAATTTGATGTATTTCTACTCCCGGTGCCGTTGCGCTTGTGATAGCAAGGTCTTTTCGAGCCAGCGTTGCAACTGTAGGTTAGTTCGGGTCCATATAGAGGCAGTAACCTCTATGGGTCTCGGTTGCTTCCCCACCTCTTGTAGGCCGATCAGGTCAGGAGGGATTAGCGCTGTGTTAAAGTATTGTGCAAGGCCGCGTGTTTTTTATGTAGCGATCGGCAGTTCCACTGCCATATAGTGAGATTCTCTTGTTGCCTGGCTCTGCTGTTAGCCATGATGAGGGGCGTGGGATGTTGCGGTGTCTTCGGTCTCCGGGACGACCATGCTACTACCAGCGCTCAGCTTTCCCGAGGCGAGGCCGTGTTGTCATTTGCGCGGTCCTTGGAGTTTCTGAATAGAGTCGTCTATGTATCTCTTTAGTTCTCGGAATTCCGCGAACATCTGCTGCATTTGTGCTTGTACTTGCTCCTGCATTTGCTGAAATTGGTGTTGGATCTGTCGCTGCTGTAACGTGAACATGTGTTCAACTTGATGCAGCGTTTCTTGCGTGCCAGTTTCTTGTGTAGCGGGTTGTGTTTGTGCTGGCGCCCGCTGCGCAAGTAGTAGTGGTGTTGGTTTGAAATTTGTCGCTAGTGGTGGTGGTGGCGGTGGTTGTTGCGGCAGCGGCGATGGTGTGAGTGGTCTGGTTTTCAATGTCTCCACCCGCGACGTGAGCTCAGCTACCTGTCGCTTGAGTGTTTCCACTTCTAGTGTTTTACGGTCTAAGCTGACTTTATCTTCACGGCTGTCTATGATGGCTCGCTTGTATTCCTCACTCTGCGCAAAGGGTTTTGCCGTGGAAGACGCGAATCCCTCCCAGCTTACCTGCGTGGTTTCCGTTGAATTGACCTGCCGGCTGTTGGGCCTTTCCGCAGGTGTCATCCTTGCCGGGGTCAGTGAGCGGGTTCTTTTTGCTTGGTCGTTTGTTGCCGAGGTGATGGAGATGGTGCGTTGCATGGAGCTGGAGTTTTATCTGCCCATGCTAGTGCCTCTGCTTCTCGGGCGTCTACCCGCCTTGCAGTCCTCTTCCTCGTCCTCGGAATAGAACCACCTTGGTGTCCTGTTGTCTTGCGGATATAGGGCCCGCGATGCACGTGGTTTTTTGGTGGCTTTAATCACCTGTTGCAACGTTTCTCCCCAGTGAGATGAGCCCCCCGCACGAGGCACAGTTCGGCTCGCATGGGTGTCCTTCATTAGGATTTTAGAGCCCACACTTTGCAAATTCGGCGCGTAGGGTTTGGGCACACATCTGTACGGTGTCCTTTGTCACGGCAGATTTTGCAGACTTGTAAGTAGCACGAAATGGGTGACGTAATAGTTCTCCCCCGCAGAAGTATACTGCTCTCGGCAGCACGGGCTGCCGTCAGTTTGGCACTCTGTATCGCCGATCATGCGGGCATGGAGCAGTTCGACACCTTGCGTGCGAACTCGCATGTTGGCAAGCAAAATCTCTGAAGGAGTGTGTCGCGGTATGCCATGAACCACTCCTCGCAGTGCGTCTTCTCCGGTGGCCGCGTATGTTCTGATGGCATGTTCGGTGCCGTTGATGGTCAGGAAACGAAGCGTCCGTGCTTTCGCAGCTACTTGTTGGTGTGGGGTGGATAGGAAAGCAAAATTAGAACCCGGCATATTTCGCAGAAGAAATTGGTCTCCAGAAAACTGATTGTCATAGGCCTCGATTACTGCAGTCGCCAGCGCAGGTGTTATAATATTGCGTACAGGCAAACCTCGATGTGGTCGCAAAACAATCTTGAAATCATCCTTAGGTAAAGGTGGGAGCATCGGCAGTTTTCTTGTTTTCGGAGATGGCAGTCTCTTCGTATCCTTGCTTATTTCCGCCTCGGGTTTAACCGGTGGTTTCTCATTAACGCTCTTTGCTTACAAAAACAGTAAATCAGTGATTCGCCTGCTGCAAGTCAGCGTGCCGTTTGAGCGCTGCCGTATCAGCTGCAAATTATTCTGTTGGTGTAATTCAGTGAAGCAACGCCCTGCGTTTATTTTAAATAAAATAGGACGACTTTTCAACCACTCTGCACTTACGCTCTGCAGCTTTTATGTCCATTTCTTTTGGAACTATTGTGCCTGATATCGTAAACGAATGACATTACTTCTTTGTGTGTAGCACAACCACGGGTCGAATGACATTCGTTGCACCGAAGGCATTTCGAAGCGAATGACGTTAAAACGTCTAGTGTGACAGCAGTATTAACCTCCCCGTGTCACAGCGTGCGAATGACACGGCGTGCGGCGAAGTGCACTCTGTCAAAGTGCACTTAAGTTACCTCGTGTGACAGGCGTATAAGTCACAATGGCGCTTCGTCTGCTGCCCTCACCCTCACGCCTGCACCAAGCCGGCACCTTCAACGGAGCGGGTGCAGGAAAATCATGAACCAGCGCTGCCCCTTTCCTGCACCTGTTGAAACGAACGACTTGGTTCCGAAGACGCCATCCCTGCACCTTTGAAACGAATGACAAGGTGCGGCACCTTGTGAACTCGTTCAATGGTTGCAGCTGAATCGAACGGACCCCAGCTTTCCAAGTGCTTTTAAATTTATTTGCTCAAATCTTATGGCCACCAATCAGCTGGTGAGGGGAACCGAGGATCGGGTTGACAGATGCAATGTCATGCTCCGAATTGTGCCGAATTCCTGCTTCCGTTAGCGATGAGCGCTCCGATGGACGGCCGTAGCTGATTGGCCATAGATATTTAGAGCTGCCGATCACATATATGCACATTATAAACAACAAATAAAAACGGAGCCGCTTGAAACGGAGCGCAAAATTTATTTACTTATCCAATCACTGCGCACCATTCATGCGTGCAGTAGGTACGTGACGTTTCCGATGGCATATACAGAATCTATCTTTCCTGAACGTCGTTTCATGGTGCAGCTTGAAACACTTGCGTTGCATGTTCATTGTGTTAAAAAGGTGATGTTCTTAGAAATGCATGCACCGCCATGGTGGTCTAGTGGCTATCGCACTCGGCTGCGGATCCGAGCGTCGCGGAATCGAATCCCGGCCGCGGCGGCTGCATTTCGATGGAGGCGAAATGTTGAGGCCCATGTACTGTGCAATGTCTGGGCACGTTAGAGAATCCCAGGTGGTCAAAATTTCCGGACATCTCCATTACGGCGTCTCTCATAATCACAGCTGGTTTTGGGATGTAAAACCCCAAAAATCAGTCAATTCGAAATGCATCTCGCACTGCTTTATGGGGAGGCACGGGATATGCACACTGCTTTGAAACAAATGTGTATGCTCAAACCACGCCATCGACTTACGAACATTTACTCCAGCGAGCACTCACTTTCGTCCGTGAAAATAATACAAGCGAAAAGCGTACCATCACGATCCCTCCATCGTCCGTCATGTACCAGCCTACTGAAAATGTGTTAAAAAAGCGCTTGTCTTAAATCCCTCAGTTGCTTTTGTCGCTGGGAAAGCAACTCAGATTCACGGAAAAATAGAAACGAGCCTAAACGACGATTTTACGCTCGTCGACCACAGTCCCGAACACACGCGACGCTTATATTCTCGATGAGATTAACTGGACATTTTGAGGGCCTAGTTGGTGCATACTGACGAAAATTGTTTAGCGCTTCGTCTTTCAAATAATGCTCATCTTTCAAATATTCATGATATTTGCATACGGCGTTATGTTGCTCCCAGCGCGTCACGGATACACGTTGCGTGCACAGAGGCAGGTAGCAGTGGGAAAACATTACGGAGCGACCACAAAAAAAAATGGCAGATCCCACCTTCAGTGGGAATCAAGGAAATACAAAGCACGCATCAGGAACGTAAAATGGATCTGCACTGTAGTCTCGCTATACCGATTTTGGTAGATACGAAGTTAACGAAACGGCCGCAAGAGCGGCAAGACTGTGGCATGTATACCATGCCGCTCATGACATACATGTCATGATTGTAATGTTATGACCAGTCATCTGTGTTCGTCATGCACTCGTCTTGTGCCATAGCAATTTTGGTATACATCCCATTAACGAAACGGCCAGGAGAGCACCAAGATCGCGGTATGTAGATCATGCCGCTCATGACATGCATATCATGATTCTCATATAATGCCATGTCATCTATGTTCGTCATGCTGTCATGTTGTGCCATACCAATTTTCGTATACGTCCCATTAACGAAACAGCCAGGAGAGCACTGAGACCGTGGCATGTAAATCATGCCGCTCATGACATGCATGTCATGATTTTCACGTTGCGAGCTATCATTTATGTTCGTGGTGCAGTCATGTTGTGGCATACCAATTTCCGTATAGACGTATTCCATCGGCCTACGTCACGAAGATGCGGTGGCGCTATCGTCGGAAGTTTTGGTTTCGCATGGTAGGCATCCGCCGGCGTGCCTACCGTAGCAGCCGCTGTGTTTTCGCTGGTGCGGGCGCTGCTCACCGCCGTGCAATAAAGACAAAAGTTTTCACCGACAATCTGCGCCATGGGTTGGTTGCTCAGCAACGAACAAGATATGTGCGATAGGTTTTTATCGGTTTCCTGCCTATGTCTGTCTTAAGGAAGGGGACGAACCTGTAATGCCGGCTCATCGGTTATGCGCCGAACAAATTCGTCAAGACTAAGCATATGTGTACTTATTCAGTGCAGCTTGTTTCATTTGAAAGAAGTATCACTGTCACAACTTTGTCAAGTGTAATGCTCGGCATTACACTTGACAAGTTTCTTGGCATAAACAACGTAAGCTGAAGGAGCGACCTTCCTAGAGGCCATTATAAACGCTTGGGGAAACTAGTGCAAGTACAGGTGGTGGGTATCCCCTGCGCCATAACTCTGCGGTTTGGGCTTCTCTCTGCACAGCGGTCTGCTGTGCCCGCCGTTGCCCTGCTGCAGCCGCGCGCGTAACTCTGCGATTCACTTCTTCAGCAGCGGTCCGCATCTTGCGAGTAGGCGCCATCACGTATATCGAAGAGCCATGTCAGGTTGCTGGCGGAGCTGCGCACGTCGCCTGTCGCGTGACGCATGGAATAACGATACGACAAAACTGCTTCACGAGGCAGCGCTTCGTAAAAAATGTTGCAGTGGCTTAGCTCGGCTATGCCAGGATATACGTAGCGTTAGCAAAGGTTCAGCTGATTTTTGTTGTTGCTGCAGGGTGGTCGGGCACGTCGCTCAGCCTCCTGGCGACGCCGTTTTGCTAGACGTTCGTCCCTTTGCTCCAGTGTCTCCGCAGAACGTTTAGCCTTCTGTTCATTCCTCTTACGCTCAACCGCTAATTGCCAGGCAACTACTTCGGGATCCGATGAGTCAAGCTTCTCCGCTCTTCTGCGCTGTTGAGCAGCATTTGCGCTCTCCTCCTCCATGGCTATACCACACTGGCAAACGCCAGTCAGAAGCGCAGCGGCTCCAGCGCAGTGTCAGACGGCGACTGCACAGCGAGCGCGCGACGGCGCCAGTGCGTCTACCACGGCTACGACGTCACTCCTCTGGAATGCGCAGGCAGACCGGCGGCGGCGGCGGAGTGCGCGAGAGGTGCCGGCTTCGGTGGCTCCGGTGCGCAAGCGGTGTGACATCACTGATCCTTGCGCATGCGCAGCACAGCTCTTGATGTGCCGCGCGAAGCGGGCTTGGCTAGGCCAGTGTAGCTAACGCTACAAAACACATTTCGAAGGCTATGCGGAAGAAATCAGCGCCAACAGATGGCAGCAGTTGTCCTGTTCTTCACGAGGAGCGATATTGGTTACGGACACGGGCGGACACCGGCGGCGGCGGACAACTACGGCGCCGTTTTTGTGATGTCATAACAGCTTACGCTGTAAAAAAAAGATGTCCCTGCCCTGCACAGCATCCTATATAAGCGATACACCGTAAAAGTATGCCACTAGTGAGATACCAACACATTTTGTATCTCGATACAGAGATACAGATAGTCAAAAGTATTTATGAGCAACATCGCGATATTCTTGTCTCGCGGTAGTGCCCATCCGTGCTTTTAAGGAGTGCTGCTGTTCTAAATTTTTTTGGAGGAAAAGGAAGTAACTGTAACGGTATTTACAGTTACTGTGTATTAAGTAACAGTGTTAGAGTTACGAGTACCTCTAAATCAAAGGTAACTAGTTACATTAATAAGTTACTGCAAAAAGTACCGGTAACGCGTTACTAGTAACTAGTTACTGCACCATTCTAGTAGCCAACGCAAGTTTCGTTTTCCGGCGCCCTCAAGAACATGGCGGATAATGCTTGTGCGAATGTCGACAGACTACGGGGGGGCTCGAGCCCCCCCCCCCCCCGAACTTCCCAGGGGGGGGGGGGCCTAGCCCCCGCCGGTGCCCGGAGAGGAGGATCGTTATGTGTAGTTCAGAAGTATAATCGTAAGGGACTGAACGCTCTCAGCAAAGCGTTAATAATATTGATAAATGATGCGCCAATACACGCGAAGATGATGAACTCACATGGGAAGGAAAGCATGCATTGCTTTCCTCCCCATGTGAGTTGCGCGCAGGTCCGGCTAGCAAGCACAGCTTGCGGCGAGGCCACACTCGCCGATCCACGTGCCTAGCTGTCAGCGACCGGCGATGAAAGAACAAACACCTCCTTTCGGGACTGTACCACGGGAGTACAAAGGCTGACTGCACAGCCTCGCCAGCGGATTTTTGGCGGGTTACGCCTTTTAAGGGGATAATGGCGGCGCCAAGGGAGCCTTCTTGTTAAAGCGGTTCGCTGCAGCGGCGGCTGAAGTCCAATAATTGGCCTATACGAAAAAACAAACTCTCTAGCCACTTTTCCTAGTCTAAGTTTTTAATATTGAAATTAAAAACTGGCCCAACGTTTCGAGACCCATTCTGTCTCTTCATCAGGGGGTGACTGTCCGGCCGGCTCCGAAGCTAGCGACTTTTCTTAGTGATTGTCCCTCTCTCCGCTGTCGTTCCTCCCGCCTTTCTTGTTGCGGTGTTTTCTCCTTTGGTTCCGGAGAACATGTGTATATATACACACTCGGCAGGGTCCCAGTTGAGCCGTTGATATTTCCAGCTGTTGTTGGAACATGCCACGACTCTACGAACTGCCTTTTGGTTCGGTTACCTTCCGTGTCGAGGACCCGAGAGTCGTCGAAGTTGATGTGATGGTCTTTCTTTTCGCTGTGTTCTGCGAGCGCGTTCCGCGTAGCGTTGGTGGTGGTAGTGGCTTGTTAGGAAAATGAAATAAGGCGCTAATTTCTGCAGCCCTGAAGGGAGCACGGCTAAGCGCCTTAGGGGGGAGGGGTATGGGGATAAAAGAGAAGAAGAAAAGAGAGGAGTGGGAAGCGTTCAGACGCGGTAGCACAAACACAGGCACACCGCACGCAAAAGGCCGCCTACGTCGTCGGGCAACACATAGCAGTGTTGGCGTTTCTGCCGCAGTGCGTAGCGTTGAAGCTAGGTACGTCATTTTGGTGTCGCAGTATCCTATCCGGAAAGTTTTTTTTGTCTCGCCGATGTAAGTGGCGTGGCAATCGGCGCGCGGAGCCTCGTACACTAGCCCGGGAATCTTTCTTTTGGCAGCCGGTGTTTTTTAATCATTTTTCAGTTACGTAATTGATACGTTATATCAGTACTGACACAAAAATTCTACATCTTGTTTGCTTTCTTTTGCAATAAGTAGCTAATGACCCACTTACCCCGGCTGCAAACCTCGAGGGCTATAGAGCGCGCGATTGTTAATATTTTGTACACGGTTTTGTGGAGCCCAGACGCACTTTCCGTTTCAAAGGGCCATGAGTGAGGCGGCACCCAGGATGGTATTCATGTAAACATAGCTGACTACATGTGCACACAAAACTGCGTTCACATGGGCACCACGCGGACAACTCTCTTGAGTGAAGCCTCTCTGGGTGCTACTGTAATCCCCTCTGCGAAGTTTCAAGCATGCGTGATCCCTCAAAAATGCACTGCCGAGGCGACGACGTCAGTTTGTACTCCGGTGCAGTTCTGTCCCCACTTTCTGTCGGAAACGTCTCCTGGGACGAGCGCTCTCCCAAGAATCATGGCAGCAACACGAACTCGCCACGATGGTGGCTGTTATGTACAGCGGCAGATCGGCGGGGAAGAGCAGGCGACGGCGGCCTAGCGCATGGCTTTTCCGTAGAAACGTCGTCGTATTCTCTCAGTACCTAGTAAAAGTGGCAGCTTTGTTCCCGCGACGCACGCGGTAATTGCTGTGACGCACATAGCTGCACAGCAGAGGGGACATGACGGTGGCAGGTCTCTTCACTGCGGCATTGTAGAGCACTTTCGGAGGAAACGGGGCATCCGAGAAAGGAACAAAAGGGGGAGAGTCGCTTCCAAAAACAGTGGAGGCTCCCTGTCAAAGATCGCCGTTGACCTTTCTGCTCGGTCGAACTGTCGCCAAGGGGTTGCCCGTTCAGACGTGGAAATGTACGGTAGTGCTTTTGGGTACAATAGACCTGTCTAGCAGTTCTCTTGAAGCGGCGGCTTGGTTGCATGCCGCCGGGTAAATAGAGTGGCAATGTGGGCCTGCTGCAGAGTTCTGCTAAATGATCACGGTATTAGTGGCCGATGATATCTTTCGGAGAAGCTCGGTGCAGCAAGCGGGTGGAAGTGTGGGAACGCGACGGCGTAACCATAGGCTCTCTTGGAGAGAGTGAACACGGGTTTGATTGGTGAAATGCTGCATATGGGTTGGTCCCGGAAGGCGGTCGCAGAAGCGATCAGGTGTATTTAACCGAGAAGAGATAAGAGAGGAAGAGGAGAGCTTAGCGCTAACTCGGGTCGCAGACGCGGCAAGGTGGTCAGAGGTCGAGCTTGGCGCAGCCTCTGACGAGTTATGATGAGGGTTGAAAGCTTAGTGCTTATTCACGTTTGAGTGCAAACGTTAAGGGCTCGGAAAGAATCGCTTGGTGTGGTTTGAGCCCAGTTGTGTTGTTGAGATGTCTGCTGACAGTACTGGCCGCCCCGGCCAGGTTTGTAAATAGTGTGCAGTGTGAATAAACCTGCGTGTTTTGCTGTGAAGACATCTTGCTCCAGATTCCGTCCTTCAACGTGTCGCCGCGGACATCGAACCATCGAGAGAGAAGATCAACACCAAATTTAACTGGCGCGGTCATCAGAACCATCGAGGGAGAGAGGACAATCATCAAAATTAACTGGCGCAGTCGACAGGATTCCGCGGCGGCTTTCTGGAGGACGGTG
This sequence comes from Hyalomma asiaticum, assembly GCA_013339685.2. Classification (NCBI taxonomy): domain Eukaryota; kingdom Metazoa; phylum Arthropoda; class Arachnida; order Ixodida; family Ixodidae; genus Hyalomma; species Hyalomma asiaticum. The sequence goes on from JABSTT010005262.1 coordinate 17,352, forward strand.
AGGCAACCTGCAGTATATGCAAGTCCTGGAAAGGTGAAGACATCTGAAGGAATCTCTGCTTCACGGCTGGAAATCCGCGTCACACTCACATCCAGCGTTCCTGACGATCACCCGAGCAGTGGGTGAGGCGAGAGAGACATTGAACTGTGCACAGTTCTTCCAGCCTATAGTTGACACAGAGTGAACTAGCGGTGGCTGCAACCTGGGACATCTGAAGAACAGCTGTCCTGGCCTACCGACTGAAGTCTCCGCCACGAACGTTGTGGGAGCAGCGTGACACGACGCATCGGCGTACAGCGAACCACATGTGGGTCCCGGTTTCTGTTT
>JABSTT010005263.1:0-16251 GCA_013339685.2 Hyalomma asiaticum
GCTTCACGTAGACGGCACCTCCGGCCTGACCCGACCGGGGGAAATCGGCAGTCGCCTTTTCCTGTCTCTTTCTCCACATCTTCGTCTTTTTCTCCTCCTTTACATCTGTCCTGTCTTCTCCTCTCTTCCATTTACTTCCCCTTTCCTGGCGGCAAGGGTTAACCTTGTGTGGATACCCTACCTTGGATATTCTATATTTGGTTATAGTGGTGGCGTACGGCTGGCGTCAGGCAGGCTTGGTGACAAGTCCTGCCGCGCCCCCTTGTAGGGCTCCGTGGTGGGCGGCCGGCGCTGCTGCCGAAAATTTCATGTCCGTATGGCCTCTCAAGTATCCTTAATTTTTGATCGGCCTCAGAAAAGAGGCCGCACCGAAGCATCTTTTGCCTTCTCTTTCCGGAGCAACGAACCAACATTCCCCAAGTACCACGTAGTGCACAGCGAAAGTGACACACCTGTCAGAAAACTCTCACCGTTTCTGGTGGCTAGGTGCCTCAATGACACCATAGGACCATCATACAAAGCATCTAAAATGTCTAGTGGCGATCTCCTCCTAGAACTAACTCACAAAGCACAAGTTGAAATGCTCGCCAATCTTACGAGTATTGGCAATGCGAAAATAACAACATCCGCCCACAGATCCTTAAATACAAGTAGAGGAGTGATATCCGAGGAGGACTTCCTTGGGTTGAGTGATGAAGAACTCTTGGAGGGTTTCCACGAGCAGAATGTCACAAAAGTGCAACGCATTGTAATCCGTCGAAATGACCAGGAAATTCCCACTAAACACGTCATACTGACCTTCGGTACCAGTGTTATGCCCACCTCTCTAGATGCAGGATACATCAAAATAAATGTAAGACCATATATTCCAAACCCAAGGCGCTGCTTCAACTGCCAAAGGTTTGGACATGCGTCACACTCATGCAGGGGCAAAACAACATGCGCGAAATGCAGTGCCGATGACCACACGACTGAAAATTGCAAATCACCTCCACAATGCGTAAACTGCAAAGGAGACCACCCAGCCTACTCACGGTCCTGCCCTAACTGGAAAAAAGAGAAAGAAGTAATTGCACTAACAGTTAAAGAAAAAATCTCGTTTTATGAAGCAAGAAAACGTCTCTCCTACCTTTCCAAAAGAAGTTTTGCCGATGTGACGAAGACGGGGGCAGCGTCACAGAGGCTCCAGGACTCTAGCGGGCCCACGAACAGTGTTCCCGCAGAGACCCCTCTCGCCCCCTCGGTGGAAGCAGCCCGAGCTGCCCCACCGCTCTCAAAGGGCTCGGAGACACCAGTCCTCCCGGGCCCTAAAATCAATCGTACAGGAAGGCCCGAGACCCGTGTCTCGGCACCCGAATGTCGGTCCTCCAGCGCCTCAGAGAGGGCAATGGAGGTGGACGCGACGACCGCGGTGTCATCTACACCGAAAGACAAGCGCTCTCTGGAGCGCGTGAAGAGAGATAAAGTGCGAGTGACCACACAAATTAAGCGATAACCCAAAGGGTTATCGTTCTTTTGCATTGACCATATAAACCCATGCGACCTAAGACTCTTTTATGTATTATTTACGGACATTTCGCTCTTCTTTTAATATTTTACTTTCAAAATGGCTTTTCTAATCCACTGGAATTGTCGAGGAATGATGCGCAACCTGGGTGACATCAAAGAAATGCTACCAACCTTCTCTCCTGTAGCAGTCTGTCTACAGGAAACAAATCTAGGTGAACAACATAAGAACTTCTTAAAAGGATTCACTGTAGCGCGTCGTGACCGAACTGAGGCAAGCCGGCTCTCGGGCGGCGTAGCCATCATTATCCAAAATGGAATTCCAGTGCGAGAAGTGTCCATTAATAGCCACCTAGAGGCAGTTGCTGTCACCATTTTAGCTCATAAAGCCATCACGATTTGTTCACTTTACATTCCTCCTCATAAACCTTTTAGTATAAGAGATTTAGAGATGATTTTAGATCAGTTGCCGGAACCTTTTATTATAGCCGGTGATTTTAATGCACACAACCCTCTATGGGGGAGCAAAAACACAGACTCCAGAGGACAAATTCTCGAAGATTTTATTCTCATTAACCGTATATGTCTCTTAAACAATGGTGCTGCCACATATTGCTCCCCTGCCACACGTGCTTTTAGCTGCCTAGACCTGGCACTGTGCTCTCCGTCTCTGTACACAGATTTTAAGTGGAATGTAATTGACAACCCCTATGGGAGCGATCATATGCCTGCTTTCATAGAACTTGCGTCCGCACTCACTACAACACCATCAAGACCACCTCGCTGGAAACTTCATCTAGCAGACTGGTCTCTTTTCACTGAAAAAGCTAATCTGGAGGAAATTTGCTTAGATGCCCCAACAGTAGATGACATAAATGAAAACTTCACTGCCTGCATTCTTAATGCCGCTAAACACGCTATCCCACAATCATCTGGCTCCCTATTTAAAAAACTGAAACCCTGGTGGACAAGCGATTGTACAAACGCTAAAAAACTACAAAACAAAGCCTGGGACATATTCAGACGGTACCCAACACAAGAGAACCTCCTGTCATTTAAAAAAGCAAGAGCCAAGGCAAGATATATCCGTAGGGAGGCCGAAAAAAAGTCCTGGAAAAATTACATCTCGTCAATCAATAGCTCCATAACATCAAAGAGAATGTGGAACCAAGTTCGTAAGTTCCATGGCGATTATGCCGCCTACACTATCCCTGTGCTTTCACCTCCAGGGACCCCAACAAACTTACAGGAACAAGCAAATATATTAGGTGAGCATTTCGCGTCTATATGCAGCTCTGCTAATTACTCGGCCAACTTCTTAAGACGCAAACAGTCTGCAGAAAGGCAGAAGCTTCCCACAACAGGATATTTAGACAAATCATACAACGCACCTCTTACTATCCACGAAATTAACAGAGTCCTTACCATGGGGAACAAAACAGCACCGGGTCCGGACAAAATACACTACATGATGCTGGCGCACCTATCCCAGAAAGCAGTGCAAGCCTTATTATCTTTCTTTAATATAATATGGGAAACGGGCGAAATGCCCGCTGAATGGAAGAAAGCCGTTGTAATCCCATTCCTGAAAGCCGGAAAAGAGCCCACGTCACCAAGCAGCTACAGACCGATTGCACTAACAAGTTGTTTGGCTAAAACATATGAAAGTATTGTAAATATCAGACTAACATATGTCATCGAAAGAGATCATCTGCTAGATTGCCATCAGTGCGGTTACAAGAAAGGGTGTTCCACAACCGATCATCTGGTGCGTCTTGAAGATACTATACGAGAGGCATTCTTGTATAAGCAGTACTGCCTAGCAGTCTTTTTTGACCTTGAAAAGGCGTACGACACCACTTGGAGGTACGGGATCTTGCGTGATTTAGCAGATCTAGGAATCCGAGGCCGAATACTGAACTTCATATCCAACTTTCTTTCAAATCGAACCTTTCAAGTCCGCCTGGGCTCAACACTATCACGCATATTTGTTCAGGAGAATGGAGTACCACAGGGATGCATTCTAAGCACAACACTTTTCGTGGTAAAAATGAATTCCGTGAATAGAATAATACCAGGCTCTCTTATGCACTCATTATATGTCGATGACCTGCAGATTGCATTCCGAGCATCCAGCATGGCTACATGCGAACGACAAGTTCAAGTCGCTATAAATAAATTGACGCAATGGGCAGCAGATAACGGTTTTCGGTTTTCCCCTGAAAAAGCTGTGGCGATGGTCTTTTCACAAAAAAGAGGCTTGCATCCAAACCCTGTCCTAAAATTGCGCGATGCAGTTCTGCCGGTTAAGAAGGAGCATAAATTTCTAGGGGTGGTTTTTGACTCGAAGCTCAATTTTCTCGCCCACATAGACACTCTTAAAATCAAAGCGACCAGGGCATTAAACGTTCTCAAGGTCCTGTCAGGCAAGCACTGGGGTTCCGATCGGAAATGTCTTCTACTCATATACCGGGCCTTGGTACGTAGTCAAAATAGATTATGGATGCATAGTATACGGGTCAGCTAGACAGTCTTACCTCAAGCGGCTCGATCCAGTTCATAATCAAGTCTGCGCCTAGCAACTGGAGCGTACAGAACATCGCCTGTTCCTAGTTTATATGTAGACAGCAATGAACCGTGCCTTGAACATAGAAGAACACAACTCATGCTAGCCTACGTGCTCAAGGTTCAGGCATCACCAGGACACAGCTGCTATGACATAGTCACATCCTGCAACAAGCGAATTCACTACATGAACAGGCCGCATGTTATCAGACCGGTTTCACTTCGCTATGAAGAAAAGTATCACGACTATAATATCCCACAGGAGGTACGTCATGTTGCTAACATACCTCCTATTTTGGCCCCGTGGAACGACTTTGCAAAATTTCTTGATTTTTCCTTAACAAGCCTAAAGAAACGTGACATGCCACAGGAGCATATTATACAGGAATTCCGTGCAATACAAGCAGAGTATAACAGTTACACCGAGTTTTATACTGATGGTTCTAAGGCACACGACTACTTAGGAAGCAGCGTCGTATCAGGTGACTGGGAAAGAACTGTTAGACTGCCAAGTTTCGTCTCAGTGTTCACAGCAGAGTGCTATGCTCTGTGGATGGCAGTACAAAAAGTTGTAAATGGAAAGCATAAGAAGGCAGTTATTTTTACAGATGCACTAAGTGCGCTAAAAGCCCTGAACTTAAAATGTGACCGTCCACCTCTGGTAGGCGACATATTAAGGACTGTATTAGACGTTAGCCAGGACCACACTATTCGTTTCTGCTGGGTCCCTAGCCACGTAGGGATTCCAGGAAATGAAAGGGCGGATGAGTGCGGCGGCAGCAAAATACAAAGCTGTGTCGAAAACAAGAATTCCTGTCAGGGACGGGCTTCGAGCCTGCCGAGAAACAATAATCCGTAAGTGGCAGTCTGAATGGGATAAGAAAGTAAATAACAAACTTTACCTTGTTAAACCTGTACTCGGTGAATGGAATACATCCTATCACCCGAAACGCTCTGTAGAGGTAATATTAACGAGGTTACGAATAGGACACACGCACATCACTCACAACTACCTACTTGCAAAAGATGAACAGCCGATTTGTGATAAGTGCCAAGAACCGCTAACAGTAATCCATATCTTAATTACATGCCCACATATGGAAACAGAGAGGCGAAAATTTTTTTATGAGCTATATAAATCACACACACCTCTACACCCCAGACTCATATTAGGAGGTGATCCACTGGTACCCCTGGCCTGTGTGATCAGTTATGTGCAAGAAGCTGGTTTTTTAAATAGATGCTAAGCCTTCAGTTGCAGTCAATACAGAAATAAAGTGGACCTAGCGCGCTATTCATTGCTCACACTTCATGTCGATGTCATAATTTTAATACAAATACCCATGCAAATTTCAGACTATAGGCTTTTAGGCGTTCTAGACGTTTGCACCACATCTGTATCATGGATCATCCTATTGCTTACACATGAATTTATCACCTTGTGTCTGGCGCATCATAGCCATCGCTGCTTTTGCGCAATAAAACCTAAAATTAACTAACTAACTAACTAAATTACGCTATATCAGTGTACATGGTCCTTGTTTTGATACTTTAACGCAAAGCCGATAAACTAGTGGGCGTGATAAATAATCTAGTATGTCGAGAAATGTTTTTCAATAAAGTAAGCAGTAATGCCCAGCGAAGCACTCGAAGTTTTCTAATTCGTAGCGCTGTAAATATCAACAATGCCGTCATTAATTTGAAGACCACATTAAAACAGACTAGGCGTAGGTTCAAAGCTAGTTCTAAGGTCTGCTGTCACATTTGCAGACATGAATCACAGCGAAAAACTCCAATAATATTGCAACGTTCAATTGGGTTTACAATTAAAACAAGAATTTTCGGCTAGCGCCACCTACATGGAAGGAAAGAAGACGCCGCGTCATAATTTTGCCGGATTCGCCGGTTGTGATGTGCTTGGCTATTTTGCCTCAAAGGGCGAAGGCTTGCGAAGTTGGCCATTTAAAATTGGTTGCCTAAGGAAGGCAGGTTGATCAGAATATCCACCCTGCAGTGGCCAGAGGGCGCGCTAGGTCTTACCCCGTGAGATAGCCTAGTGTCGCTGACATCGTCCGCTAAATGGGTGCGAAGACTACGAGAAACGTACACACGTGTTTCCGCATTTGTTAAGGAGCTTTAATGTATTGTGCCTCAAGGGCTAGGTGCATCGCCTCTTTGCGTCGTGTAGTTGTCTCCCAGTATTATGCTGTGCTCAAGACGTTACCAAGGTACAGTATTTGACCAATTGCACCCGAGTAAGCGGAACACAAAAGAACCTATAACAGCTCCCATATCTCAGCTCCTATATCAGCGTACATATCTCAGCTCCTATATCAGCGTACATGGTCCTTGTTTTGATACTTTAACGCAAAGCCGATAAACTAGTGGGCGTGATAAATAATCTAGTATGTCGAGAAATGTTTTTCAATAAAGTAAGCAGTAATGCCCAGCGAACCTATAACAGCTCCCGTCCCCATCTCAAGTTGTCCGCTGCAGGTTCTGAGCGCTCCTCTCAAGCAAACAAAGACAAAGGGAAATGGGATACCTGCCGCAATGGATGAACTAGAAGTGGGAGACGCGTGCATTCCCTTATTGTTCCTGGACAACCCAAACACCCAATATTCTTTGACACAGAAAAAGTGGGAAACGGAACAAAGGTATGGGACTGCTGAATGCGAGAAATGTCTGCTCGTGTTAGTTGCCCTCCCGTGAAATTAATTATATATCTATGCTGCCACATGCACACAGATGAAAATTTTCAAGCGAAGCTTATATTGCCTAGCCTTCACCGGGGAACTCCCAGGCATCACGCAACGTAGGGCCGATATCGGTTTTATGGCGGCAAAGTTCGGCCCATCCACGGCCTAATGTTGCCGACAGCGAGCCAGTATCGGCCACGCCGCCGTCAATGACTGGCAACGTCGGGCTACTATAGCCGCTGCCCCGCCGATATCGGCAGGCCATCGACTGTAATCGGCAACATGGGGCCGCTTATGCCGCGTTACTGCCGACATCGGCTGAGGCGATGGCTTTGAACGGCAACTATGGCGGCGATTTTGCATTTCTACAGACAATATGGGCTGGCCGACGCCATTTATCGGCAACACTGTGCCAAGTATGCCACCTTTGAGCCCCCGTCAGCTAGCCAATAACTTTCTCCAGCAAATGTGGCGCCGAATTTGCCGCTCATCAGAATCGCCTGAGGAATGGCGAATTTGGCGCGATATTTGCCCAGAAAGATTATTTCACAGGAAACATTGAGTCATTCTGCTGTCCTGGAGGCAACGTCGACTACGCCGCAGCCTTTCATGGTTGATATCGGCCGGGCCTCTTTGGAAGCCTGCTGTATATAACAATAGAGGTCCGATCGAGACGAGTATGACCGAAATTCACTTGAGAGATTCGACTTAAGAATCAGAAGTTGAGCTTCATATATTCATGTATACGCGTTTCAGTGCCGGAACATAGCGCACGTACGTTTTCAACAGTACATAACATTCTGTTCGCGCGCTTTGTTTTCATAAACAGGGCACACAAAAAACATGCATACATCTATAGGCTGTTTTGTGGGAACTTTGCGAAACAGGCTGGCGCAACAGTTAACATTAGCCAGAATGATCGACAAGCATGGTGGAAAATTGTCTGACAGCGCATGTCAGAAAATTTAAATTCATAGAAATTGTTCGTGCTTTCATCGATGGGCACAACCACCACTGATATGTTCAAACAAAGATAAACAGTTGGAAGCGGCGCTATATACGACTGACATTTAGCAACCTATGGAAGGAAAGGACATACGGAGGTAACAGCGCAACAGCGGGTGGACAAAAAAGGTCTAGCTCAGACATTATGGTGCGCTGAAGCGGAAATAAACTCTCGCAACCGGCGTTATCCTACTGACATTTAGCAGCCTATGCAAAGGAAGGGTATACAGCGAGGGGACAAAACAGATCTAGTGCTCATTTTATAATCAGAGGATGTTAGCTGTTTTCATACACATTGGAATAGATAGATCCTTTTGCGTTGCAAATTCAAATGAAGTGCTCTTGTCGAGACCACGACATTTGCGAAAAAGGCAAAAAGGAAAAATACAAAGCAGTCATATGGCAAGCATTTGTCATCTCAAAGGTGGCAAACAAATGCACACACGTATAACTGATGTATAGAGAGCTTTTCTGGTGAGTTCTGCTAGAGTGTATGTGATCACAAATTGTTCTTGCGCAGGCGATGTGCGTATTTTATGGTATATAAAAACAGCAAGCATGCACTGAAAAAAAAATCAGTTGAAAATCAAAGCTCTCTTCTGTTCCCTAGTTTCTTCATATGTTTGTGCAGGGCCGCAGTATAAACGAACCGTCCTAAGTCAAGCTGTTGTTGACCACGTGCCCCTCCACTACATTTCATCAGTGCGTTCGCAAAACTAGTGCATTCCTTTCAAAAGCAGCTCCAGTACAGTGCAACGCATGTATCAAAGCTCGCATAAGCTCAGCAACAGAAAATAATTGTCTACTGGTCGGGTAAACTTATACCTCCCTTTTCCACCTCCATGCTCTCTACTACCACACAGATGCAATAGGCTAATAATTCCTTAATATGTCCACGGCATTGCGTATAATTCCTTCTTTCTTTATTTTTTTGCTTTTTTGTGAACCACCGTTAGTGCATTCTTTCCATATATATCGAATTTTCTTACACATCGGCCATCGCGGTCACGTTGTACTAGTTAGATGAGCAGAATATATCGAGCTTGACTGCATACCCTGTGCAGCGAGTGTAGGATTTGTCTGTGACGTTCATATGAGACTATGGTGTCGATAGAAGCCCACATCTGCGTTTTCTAGTACTTAAAAACTAATTTATTTATAACCAAAAAGAGTAAAATAAGGGCGCGAGTAGAGGTTCAGCGCAATATTTCTTGTCGCGCGGGAAGGGTGCACGTGTTTTCCTGCGCTGCAGAAACTTGCAGAAATTCACAATGGCGACGCCGCGCGCCCTCGCTACGTTTGTTACGTGCAGTGCAGCATTTCGATCGCGTTTTTAGCTAGAGTGGGTGGTTCAGCCTCTGCGAAATCCTATGCTACAGGTAGCTAGCAATAGAACACATGCATACAAGCGTACTCCATAGGCTGCACCAGGCTGCACTTAACTAATGCAGTCCCGACGGGTGTCCCCGCCATTGTGCTTTGCCTAGCAGAAATGCTGTCTTCCACGCTTTGCGACAACCACAAAAAAAAAGAAAGAAAAACGCGCATATTCTGCCTAGAAGCAACCTAGAACATGCTAAGACTCCATTCTTGGTGTGTGTCGTATTACCTCACGTCTACATGTTTTCCTTTCCGATGTATGCTAAAAATATGAAATTCATAATGCAAAATGCACCTATTTCAACTAATGCGCCGCTTTTAAAATTGCTTTGCAACAGAACCTTTACTCGTGTTTCTATTCTTTTTCCCTTGGGTATCTAAAGTGACACAAAGCCAAGATCTGGGGGTTGAATATTGAATATAGATTCATTTTATAGTAAAAGGACAACTTTCTTTTGTTATTTTCCAAAGTAGTGCCCGAGTATGAGATGTTTCCGACATTTCTTCATTTTCCGCGTTTGTTCATGAGTCGCACATAAATTGCATACAATTATAGTATAGTGCTGATGTGCTCCACAGCTGTGCTAACTATTCACGCCTTTTCCCGCAGGTTCCACCCTTGCCAAAGCTTTTCCACTACGACGGAACAACACGAGAATAGCATATTATCAATGCAGAGTTCACAAAATAAATGAAATAGTGCTTTTCTCTATAAACCTCTCTTGCTGTGTTATTTGTTTTGTTTAGAACGCAGTAATAGAAAGTACAGAGGATCCACTTAGCCCCACTTATTACTGTGTTAATAAAGCTTTCGCGTATGCATGAGAGGCACATTTGCACAAACTACTGCTGGTCCTTCGAAAATGCCTTCATAGCCCTTCGAAAATGTGAAAACACAAAAATAAAAATTTTTGCAATCCAAACGGCGCGAAACACGTGGGGTAAACACCAGAAACACCACAGTGGCTGTGAACGGTCGCGCAAGGGGTTTCCCGATGTCGGCGTCGCCGACACCACGCCAAAAAAGCGTGAATTCCCGCAACATCGGCCAATGCTACCTAGCCAAATCCGACCCATTCTGGCTGGCCAAATTTCGCCCACTCTGGCTGGCCAAGTTCGACCCATGGTGGCTTCGCCACAGTGGAGCCATTCTGGCTGGCCGTCATCGGGCAGATGTGGGTGAAAGTAGCGCGAGCTCGATTTGCCGACTTAGGCCCGATATCGCTGCCGACCTGGGCCGACCTCACGCCTACATCAGTCCTGTGTTGGCGTGCTGCCTGGGCTGGTAGTCGTAATGCCGAAACTCCCACAAAAGATGAGCCCCTGGCGCCTTCTATGAAACGGCGGAAGAATCGAATTAGTTTCACTCTCCTCATCATGAACAGTGCGTTTGACTAAGAAAAAAATTTGCCACTTGTGAAGACACTTCAACGATGGCAACCATACATGCTTGCCAAAAGGGAGCATATGGGAACCATATCAGTGTCTGATTTCTTACCACCTAAAGGGACAGAAAGAAATGAAAACACCCCCCCCCCCTCCCACTCCAGGATGCGCCCTGCTCCAGAACAACATGCACTCTAATCTAGGACGTGTCCTGCAGCCGAATATATGTGCTGGAGTTCCTAGGGCCCGATATAAATTACGCAACAATAAAGAAGTCCTACACACGTCTTGTGAACGCGTTCCCAGGAGAACACTTCGAGTACCGCCAAACAAAAGCCCAAGGGGAATGAGCAGTCCCACTGTTTAGCACAGACTACCATGACCAGGACTGGGAGACCGCGCTGGCTGAGAGAGGAGCCGACGCGCATCTCGGCTGCCTCCTACACACGGCAGCGAGATCCTCTAACGATTAACGAAATAATTTTTTTCGCTCTCTCTGCAGACTCCACGCACATTGTGGGAATTCGGGATAACTCCATTTCCTTAGGGTGCCACAGGCCATCGGACACGGAGCTCCCATGACTTCAAGAGGCTCAAAACAATTAAAGCTTTCGCCTTACATGTCACTCTGGTCATCTGCCATGCCCTCTGAACACGTCTGTTTCGCTTTCAGGTGTCTTTGTTTAGATTTTTAGCGGCGTCCGACATGCGCGAGAATGGCAGTTCCGACGGCACCGTGAAAGCCAAGTCCTGTTGCATACGCTTCTACCATATCAGCTGCTTGTTTCTTGTGACTCTGATAGTAGCGGTGGCTTATGTGACAAAACTCAATGTCTCAATGTCCACATGCCACGAGTGTTCACTGCGCGTCCAGCCCTCTCGTGCACCAAACCGCCCCCGTAGAACCACTGCCGACATCCTACCACTGGTTAGGGACCATAACACTACCAGGCAGTGTTACTGTTGAGATGCACGAACACCACAGGACTCACCACTTCAAAACAGCTGCAAGTCATCCGCCCCGGGTCCCGATCGTATACTCTATATAATGTTGAAACATCTGCCCTCTGAAACACAGAAGACACTCCTCTCACTCTATAATGCTGTATGGTCTTCTGGTAAAATTCCTTCTCAATGGAAAGAGGCTATTGTAATTCCAATTCTTAAGCAGGGCAAAGAACCAGCCACTGTATCAAGTTACAGGCCTATAGCTCTGACCAGTTGTCTCTGTAAGTTGTTTGAAAAGATGATTAACCGTCGGATAATGTTTTTCTTGGAATCCAATAATTTGCTTGATCCATTTCAGTGCGGATTTCGAGATGGCCGATCAACAACTGACCATCTCCTACGAATTGAAGCACAAATTCGAGAGGCTTTCGTGCACAAACAGTACTTGCTTTCAGTATTCCTTGACATGGAGAAAGCTTATGATACCACGTGGAGGTTCGGTATTGTAAGAGACCTCTCTGAATTAGGTGTCCGTGGTAACATGCTAAATGTAATTGATAGTTACCTATCAGATCGCACGTTCCGCGTTCGAGTAGGCAATGCCTTATCACGTTCATTTGTCCAAGAAACAGGAGTGCCACAGGGTGGTGTCCTCAGCTGCATACTTTTTCTTATAAAAATGAATTCCTTGCATCAGTACATCCCATACAGCATTTTCTACTCGACATATGTAGATGATATCCAAATTGGATTTAAATCCTGTAATCTCGGAATCTGTGAACGACAGGTTCAGCTTGGCCTCAACAAGGTCTCAAAATGGGCAGATGAGAATGGGTTCACCTTAAATCCACAGAAAAGCACCTGCGTGCTCTACTCTAGAAACAGAGGCCTCCATCCGGACCCTGATATCAAACTACAGAGCCAGCGGTTACCTGTCAGGTCGGAGCACAAATTTTTAGGCATGATCTTAGACACAAAATTAACCTTCATACCACATACAAAATATTTGAAACACAAGTGCCTAAAGGCAATGAACATTCTTAAAATCTTGTCGCACACCACGTGGGGTAGTGACAGAAAGTGTCTAATGGATCTCTACAAAAGCCTCATACGCACACGTCTGGACTATGGGGCCGTAATCTACCACTCTGCTACACCAAGCACTCTGAAGACACTGGATCCCGTTCACCACCTAGGCATCCGTCTTGCTACGGGTGCTTTCAGGACCAGCCCCGTAGAGAGCCTCTACGTTGAGGCTAACGAATGGTCACTTCATTTTCAGACATCTTACTCATCATTTCTGTATTTCATCAAGGTGAACGCGGACAAGAACCATCCCACCTACAATACCATAAATAGTTTGTCCAGCTCCCGCATCTTCCACCGCCGTCCCTCCCTAAGAGCACCCTTTTCTCTTCGGGTAAGAAGTCTGGCGGAGCAAATGGGGGTTCCACTTCTTGATCACCACCTGATGGAACCAGCAAAGCAGCTTCCACCGTGGCAGTGGCAGATTATAAATTGTGATATGTCTTTCGTGGACGTGACCAAGCATGCACCAAGTGCACATATCCGGACACATTTCCTTGAACTCCAACGCAAATACTCTTTCCCTGAAATTTGCACTGACGCATCGAAGTCTCATTCTGGTGTCGCATACGCTGCAGTGGGCCCATCTTTCTCGGACACGGGCGCAATGGGCCCTCTAACAAGCATATTTACAGCAGAGGCCTACGCTGTATTAAGGGCCGCTCAACACATCCAGGAATCAAAATTTCCAAAGGCAGTCATATATACTGATTCCTTAAGTGTTGTTACAGCACTAAAGACACTCAAAACGCTCAAGAATCCAGTGATTGTGCAACTTTATAAACTTCTGTGTACTATCTATGCGTGCAAGCAACATCTGGTTTTGTGCTGGGTACCAGGGCACCGAGATATTCAAGGCAACGAGTTGGCTGACCAGTTAGCCACATTGGTCCACATAACGTCCGAAAACACAACCATGGCTGTCCCAGTTCTTGATATGAAACCGTACATACGCAAATGTCTTAAAATGCATTGGCAACATTTGTGGGACGCTGAGACAAATAACAAGCTTCATCTCGTCAAACCAAACCTCGGAAAATGTATACCATCCATAAAATCGAGAAGAAAGGATGTTTTACTATGTAGACTTAGGATAGGGCATACCTATGGAACACACAATTACCTTTTATCTGGTGGTCAACTGCCAATCTGTAGCAGGTGTGGGGAGGTATTGACAGTAATCCATGTTTTAATAGAATGTCAGGAGCTAGAACGAGAAAGGAAAAAGCATTTTATCAAACGTTACCATGAGAACATTCCACTTCATCCCTCCATGTTTTTAGGTATTGACCCAATTTTCAAGCTTGATTCAGTTTTAGACTTTTTAGATGCCGCAAGAACGTTGCATATAATTCAAGCCAGAGAGTCGTAGCACATCCTCTTCAAGAGGATGTTGCTGCGGGAGTACCCATTTTATGCACTCGCCTCAAGACCCTTGTCTGCAAGGAATATTCGAGGCAGTAGTGCTTTTTAATCCACACGCAAAGAATACAGCTAACCAAGGCATATCTTATTCACCTCGCACTTCTCATGTCGCGTCCATGATTTTATTAGGTTACCTATTTTACGCACGTCTAGTGTGAAGGATTTTAGGCCCGTCTACAGCCGCTCTGCACCAATCCATCATCGCTGCAACAGATAAATACCACCCTTCGTACTGGCGCTCTTTGGCCGTAATCGGCCCTTGTGCCAATAAACACCATAAATCATCATCATCACCACTTCAGACGATGTCGCTTGCTTCCCCGGAATCTTCCGAGATGCCGGTTCGCCTTCGTCGTCAAGCCGTGCCTGCGATGTTGGTGTAGTGTCCTCGTCGCCCCTCCTGGGCCGATGACGTGGTCATTCTTGGCCCCTGGCTTTTTTCCACCGGGAGCTCATTGTCTTGTCCGTCCTCGGAGGGGATTACCACCCGCAGCATGACGTTCTTCTTCGAATGCAGAGCACTCACTACCGTCGTTGTTGCGATCTTGTCGACTGCGCCAGTAAATTTTCCAGGAAAGGAAATTGTTAGAGAGAAGGCGACCTTGTTGTGGTGAACTTATCCTCAGTTCCCACCTTCTCCTCCTTCCTGCTTCTCTTCTTCCTTTTGGAGCCGAACTCCTCCAGCTAGCATTGCTGCTGCGAAGGATGGACCGAAGCCTTCGTGGTGCCTGTCTGCCGTCGCGTTGTCGACTTGAAGGATGAAGACCAGCCTTTCACACAAACACAACGAGACTTTATATACCAGACAGACAGTATACATACACATTGAGAGACAGTAGCTTCGGTTGGTAGGACCTACACTCTAAGCCAAAACCGAGCGAATTGGGAGTAACTGATGCCGTTCGTCTCCACAACGTCCACTTAGTCCTCAGAGAGATCAACTGTAGGCCAGTGGTGCCATGTGCAAACTGAGAGAGAGCAACAGCTGCACCGCAAAGAGCAAGCGGTTGCACCCACGGAGACTTTCCGCGAGCACGCGCAGCCGCCAAAGAAAGGTCAACGTCCAGCATGCGCGTGAGCAAATAGTCCAATGAAAAAATATGCTCTTAGCAGTTTATTTTAGTGTAAATGGTCGTGAACACTGCGGTGTAAAAGAAGTGGTGCCGTTTATGTGTCACTAGAACAAAAAATAAATAAATCTATCCATGCAGAAATTTTCACTCAAGCCCACGTTGTATCAATGCACGGCGTGCCGGTTCTCTCGTCACATGTGCTGCAGTGACAAGCTAGGCCTCGCTGGTCCGCGACGATGTTGGTGCGCTCTGGATGTGTTCTTGTTTTCGTGCTTTTGGTGTTGTGGCTGCTATTCGTTATGGCGTTCTTAGTCATTTCCCCACGTTGTGTTTACCGTGGTTCGTTGTTGGAATGATGTGCTGCGCCATCGGAATGCTACGAGGTGAATGAGACCTTGCCTGAAAGGTGCGTGTAAACAACGCTTTGCTTGCTTCCTGTTATTTCACCTGCATGCTTTTCAGATGTCATGTTAACCACACATTTGTTACCTGCATTCTCATCTTCGCAACGAAACGTGCGTGTTTAATGACAACTTGTGCTGTAGGGCCTTCCTAATGCTGCTTTACCACGAAAGCATAACGGGTTGCTTGGGTCGGCATGACATGCGTAGCCTCGATGGGGGCCTAACGTTCGCCGAAGCTAGTGCAACTTGCAAGGCACCCTTTCGCTGTACTAAATTTATACGCGTTGTCCATGCCGAAATACTGTAGCCTTCCGAAAAAGAAAACCAGAAGCGTGTACGTCGTATCCTTCTTTCTATTTCAAAGTCTCTTTATAACCGCTTATACAGGGACTTCGAAGTATACGAGCAATTTGGATACGATGCTGTTTCCTAGTGCATGTCTAGCTTTAGGTTATGATCTGCCTTTTTCTTTATTAACACAATATTTGTGTTTCTATATACTGTATTTCTTTATCAGATTATTTGTTTATTTTTTGTATTGTTGCGTTCTTGTTTTTATTCTGGTATGTGTTCTGCATTATTTATTTTTTACTGTTCTTACTGCTGCTAATTCTTGTATTATTTTTCGGTAACCTTCACCGAGGGTCCCGTTGCAGTCATTATACTTTGGGACCCTCGTCTGTATATTTTATGCCGCGTAATTGACTTGTTATATCACAATAAAACTCGTTGATTGGTTAATTGAAGTTTAGTGCCAATAGCGCAGCTATCGGT
>JABSTT010005264.1:0-18222 GCA_013339685.2 Hyalomma asiaticum
CTGCAGACGCCAGTTGTATGTTGCAGCTATAACCTAATACGGAATATCCAAGGTAGGGTACCCACACAAGGTTAACCCTTGCCGCCAGGAAAATTGGAAGTAAATAAATGGAAGAGAGGAGAAGACAGGAAAGATGTAAAGTAGGAGAAAAAGGCGAAGATGTGAGAGGAGAGAGACAGGAAAAGGCGACTGCCGATTTCCCCCGGGTGGGTCAGTCCGGGGGTGCCGTCTACGGGAAGCACGGGCCAAAGGGGTGTGTTGCCTCTTCCGGGGGGCCTTAAAGGTCCAATCACCCGGCGTCGGCTCAACCCCCAGGATCCCCTTTTCCCCGGACACGGCTAAGCCACGCACGGCGACACGTGGGAGGGGGTCGAAACCCCCCCATTGGCTCGGGTCCGTGGTGTCGCCACACACCAAACGCCTGCAGAAGCAGACGCCCCTGCGGGGCGCTGAGGCGATGGACACCCGCTCTAGGGAGCGGTGTGTTCGGCGGGGGAGCCTCGTCTCCAGAGACGAGGCCTCTGGGCCCACCTCCCCGGAGGCCGGGGGGTCCTTCTGGGATTGCGGTACAGCACTTACTGCTGCTGCCGCCGTGGGGGCGAGCGGCAGCTGAAACCTCTGACATTTGTAGCATCGAAGAGGGTTGGGGATGTATGGTCGCACTCGGATCTTTACATACCCCGTCTCGATGGTCTCCGGCAGGACACTTGAGTGAAAGGTCAGAATTAGATGTTTTGTTTCGATCTCTTTGCCGTCGCGCCTCATCCTAATACGCTTTACATTGATCACATTCTCGTCACTCCAGCCATCTAGCAACTCTTTCTCAGTTAGCTCTTTCAGGTCCTCATCGGAAACAACACCCCGAGAAGTGTTCATGGTGCGGTGTGGAGTCACTGTGACCGGTATTAGGATCGCGCCGCTGACACCAGTTATTAGGGTCGTGCCGCTGACACCAGTCGTTGCGATCGCCTTCCGCTGCCACCAGTCGCCCGCTTCGGGGACGACAACATGCCAGTGAGGATCGAGGGGCGAGAGAAACGGTTAATACTGGGATTTATTCACATATTTACATAGAGCTTGCTTTCGCAAGACTCCACTCCTCAGAGTGTTCTCTAGGGTTCTCCGCGCTCTTCTTGCTTGGACCCGCGCTTTTTGTCTCCCGGGCTCTTCTCCCATTGGTTCCTGGGCGAGGAAGGAGGGAGAGGATGGGACGTGTCCAAAACGTCCTTGACTCGCCCATGGCTGTAGTCACGGAAGGCCCCGGGGATGATGCCGAAGCCGTCACGAGGCCAGCACCAACGTAATCACTCGTGCGCGTGCGGAGACATCTCCATCCGGTAAAGTTAGTGTGGTCCGATAAGGTAGGCACACAACCACTTCAAGATGTCCCGCACGGCGGGGGTCTCCTCTTCGGCCTGAAGGCCAAACGTACAGGTTCGGTCTCGAACAAAGGACCACCCCCTTAGGCTCCGGAACGGGCGTTCTTCCCGACACCACCGCGGCGCCTCGGCTGAACGCAGATGTTTCTTATCTGCGCTGACGCGGAACTCAGGCCAAACGAGTCGGCGACGTTCATCTTCGGGCTCGTTCCGCGCGCCAAACGTAACACCGGGAAGTCACCAAAAGAAACAAGATTCTGTAATTTCTCATGTTGTTTCCTGTCTCGGACCTCCAAAAGGAGGTCTCCGTTGGCCAGCTTTGTTGCTTTGTACCCAGGTCCTATGGTCTCTTTGAGGCATTTCGCGACGAGGAAGGGTGACAATCCTCGAGCTTTCTTGTCCGCTTTTACAGAATGAATTACATGATAGCGTGGGAAGTTATCTATCTGATGGCCATGAAATGTGAAGATGTCTTCGGTGCGCCCCCTTCTGGGGGCGATCGTGCAGTGAAGGAAAAGAACTATCCATATAAGTATTCCTGTTTTCGGTAGCAATGCCAGCCACCCACCGTGGAGCCCAACAAGGGGACGCAGTGGAAGATGTAAAACAAGTACCACTGACGCCAACTGTACGTTGCTACTATAACCGTACATGAAATAACCTAGGTTGGTTATGTCACACAAGGTTAACCCTTGCCGCCAGGAAAAGTGAAGTAAGTGAAAGAGAGAAGACAGGAAAGATTTCAAGTGAGAGAGAAAGACGAAGGTGAGGGGAGAGAGAGGTAGGAAAAGGCGACTGCCGATTTCCCCTGGGTGGGTCAGCCCAGGGGTCCCGTCTACGTGAAGCCGGGGCCAAAGGGGTGTGTTGCCTCTGCCGGGGGGCCTTAAAAGTCCAATCACCCGGCGTCGGCTCAACCCCCAGGATCCCCTTTTCCCCGGACACGGCTAAGCCACGCACGGCGACACGTGGGAGGGGGTCGAAACCCCCCCATTGGCTCGGGTCCGTGGTGTCGCCACACACCAAACGCCTGCAGAAGCAGAAGCCCCTGCGGGGCGCTGAGGCGATGGACACCCGCTCTAGGGAGCGGTGTGTTCGGCGGGGGAGCCTCGTCTCCAGAGACGAGGCCTCTGGGCCCACCTCCCCGGAGGCCGGGGGGTCCTTCTGGGATTGCGGTACAGCACTTACTGCTGCTGCCGCCGTGGGGGCGAGCGGCAGCTGAAACCTCTGACATTTGTAGCATCGAAGAGGGTTGGGGATGTATGGTCGCACTCGGATCTTTACATACCCCGTCTCGATGGTCTCCGGCAGGACACTTGAGTGAAAGGTCAGAATTAGATGTTTTGTTTCGATCTCTTTGCCGTCGCGCCTCATCCTAATACGCTTTACATTGATCACATTCTCGTCACTCCAGCCATCTAGCAACTCTTTCTCAGTTAGCTCTTTCAGGTCCTCATCGGAAACAACACCCCGAGAAGTGTTCATGGTGCGGTGTGGAGTCACTGTGACCGGTATTAGGATCGCGCCGCTGACACCAGTTATTAGGGTCGTGCCGCTGACACCAGTCGTTGCGATCGCCTTCCGCTGCCACCAGTCGCCCGCTTCGGGGACGACAACATGCCAGTGAGGATCGAGGGGCGAGAGAAACGGTTAATACTGGGATTTATTCACATATTTACATAGAGCTTGCTTTCGCAAGACTCCACTCCTCAGAGTGTTCTCTAGGGTTCTCCGCGCTCTTCTTGCTTGGACCCGCGCTTTTTGTCTCCCGGGCTCTTCTCCCATTGGTTCCTGGGCGAGGAAGGAGGGAGAGGATGGGACGTGTCCAAAACGTCCTTGACTCGCCCATGGCTGTAGTCACGGAAGGCCCCGGGGATGATGCCGAAGCCGTCACGAGGCCAGCACCAACGTAATCACTCGTGCGCGTGCGGAGACATCTCCATCCGGTAAAAGTTAGTGTGGTCCGATAAGGTAGGCACACAACCACTTCAAGATGTCCCGCACGGCGGGGGTCTCCTCTTCGGCCTGAAGGCCAAACGTACAGGTTCGGTCTCGAACAAAGGACCACCCCCTTAGGCTCCGGAACGGGCGTTCTTCCCGACACCACCGCGGCGCCTCGGCTGAACGCAGATGTTTCTTATCTGCGCTGACGCGGAACTCAGGCCAAACGAGTCGGCGACGTTCATCTTCGGGCTCGTTCCGCGCGCCAAACGTAACACCGGGAAGTCACCAAAAGAAACAAGATTCTGTAATTTCTCATGTTGTTTCCTGTCTCGGACCTCCAAAAGGAGGTCTCCGTTGGCCAGCTTTGTTGCTTTGTACCCAGGTCCTATGGTCTCTTTGAGGCATTTCGCGACGAGGAAGGGTGACAATCCTCGAGCTTTCTTGTCCGCTTTTACAGAATGAATTACATGATAGCGTGGGAAGTTATCTATCTGATGGCTATGAAATGTGAAGATGTCTTCGGTGCGCCCCCTTCTGGGGGCGATCGTGCAGTGAAGGAAAAGAACTATCCATATAAGTATTCCTGTTTTCGGTAGCAATGCCAGCCACCCACCGTGGAGCCCAACAAGGGGACGCAGTGGAAGATGTAAAACAAGTACCACTGACGCCAACTGTACGTTGCTACTATAAACGTACATGAAATAACCTAGGTTGGTTATGTCACACAAGGTTAACCCTTGCCGCCAGGAAAAGTGAAGTAAGTGAAAGAGAGAAGACAGGAAAGATTTCAAGTGAGAGAGAAAGACGAAGGTGAGGGGAGAGAGAGGTAGGAAAAGGCGACTGCCGATTTCCCCTGGGTGGGTCAGCCCAGGGGTGCCGTCTACGTGAAGCCGGGGCCAAAGGGGTGTGTTGCCTCTGCCAAGGGGCCTTAAAAGTCCAATCACCCGGCGTCGGCTCAACCCCCAGGATTCCCTTTTCCCCGGACACGGCTCAGCCACGCACGGCTAGGCGTGGGAGGAGGTCGAAACCCCCCCCCCCCCCCCGTTAGCTCGGGTCCGTGGTGTCGCTACACACGAAACGCCTGTTTGCGCAGGCGTCCCTGCGGGGAACGCGTACGAGGTCATCCCAGCTGATTCTCCCACGTCATCGTTTGGTTCGAGCGACATAGTTCACGTGGCGCGGCTGAAGCCTGATCACCCTCCCTCGACCGCACATGTCTAGATTCAGCACCGAGACGGTGCTTGCGCCGCCGGGGAGTTACATGATACCAACCAGCCATCTCAGCGCAGCGGCATGAAGAAGAGGAAGAGGACGTCAGGGCCGTGGCTGTTGCGCCAGCGCCATTTTGCCAGGACATCGTGTCTTCTCGGTGTTGCGCCTGAATAGCACTCGTAACATTTTATAACACTGTGTGCATCGGCACGCGCGTGTGCACTTAGCTTTGTATACTAAATATTGTAGAATTCAACACCCGCTCCACAATGTAGGTCACTTCTCAACCGCGGCAACTAACTGCGACAGTCAGCTTGCGGTTAATCTGCCAGGCGACACATCCTCTCTGTGTCACGCTCAACTGTGCTCAGGCCGCTAACTACTGCGGAAATTCGTTATAAACAGATAAAATTACATCAGCGAGCGGACCTAAAAAGGCTTTGTGAGGCGCCGTGACGAAGGCTAGTGCAAAATACCTGAGTAATTATGAACGATTAACAAACTTTTTTGGCTGCCTTGAGCGCAGAGAAGCACAATTAGAATTTTACATTTCGAACAAATGACTCAGAGATATATGTGTGCAAATCTAGTTGGTGCCACTGAAAGACGAATATAGGTTTCTAAAAATCAGACGCACGTATTATAAAAAATGGCAGATCCCACGTGCAGTGCGAATCAAGGAAATGCGAAGCACGCATCAGGAACGTAAAATGGATCTGCATTGTTGTCTCGCTATACCGACTTTGGTACTTATACGAAGTTAGCGAAACGGCCGCAAGAGCACCAAGACTGTGGCGACTTGCTGATACATAGACTCCTTTCGGCGAGGAAAAACATCGATTCATCGTTGTCAATTCAGAGCTGATTTCCTACGGCGTCTCCTATAATCATACCTAGTTTCGGGAGGCAGGACCCCAGGAATGAATCAATCAGATCTCATTTGGGTCCACGAAAGCTAAGATAAGTTACCGTGTTGCATACAGAAGTGCGATAGACTTTTGCTTTACACGGAAGTATTCAGTTCAATGGTATAAATGTTGAATTTCGATTTCGCTCAGCGTGAAAGCTGGAGCAAGTGCGGAGCAGTGATTCGCCTGTGTTTCCCTTCTGTTTGGTTTATGTTCTTCTGCTCTTACCGATGTTTGAGAACGAGTTCTGCTGTATGGGCTAAACACACATGCAAAAACACACATGCTAGCACGAGGCACATAATTTACGTTTCAGGTTTGAGCGTTGCGCGAAGGCATAGCCACATAATGACTTTGCAACGCATATGCAGAACAAACCTACACCGACGCTATGACCGCTATGTAGCTAGCTGACCAAGCTCCAGCTTGCCACCCCTCCTTTCCACCCCGCACCCCCGTAGATGTAAATGCAGGGGGCCTGGCTGATATGCCACGGGACCGGGAAAGACGCGCCAGAATGTCTGGCTCCTCCTTCTCTCGCCGGTCGCCGGGGCGAAGAGGCGCAAAGGGCACGGATGTGAAGGAAGGCCAGCCAAGCTATGATAGGTGGTTGGCCCTGGCTCGTCCTTTGTTTCTGGAAAAAATTCGGTTACCGTGCTGCAACTGCTGCGTATGTTTGCGTGGTACCATTTTGTTCTTATCTACTTTCCTCATTCCGTTAACATCGGTTCAATTCTGGTGCTTCTGCGATTGGATCCTGTGACAGCAATGTCTACGTCTCGCCGAAAAAAAAAATGTAAGAACCACAGTTGAATGTCTTAGCGGGGTGCCTGAGAGATCACTCATGTCTTCCGCGGATATGGCAAATCGGTCTCTAACTATAACAGTAAGCACAGGAGAGCTGCAGCCACGCAATCCTCGGTCATCAATTCCTTTTTCTACAATTTCTACTATCCTTCATGCTTAGCACCCCTTCGCGGAGCGGACGGTCCAGCCCAGAACCGCCATCTCGCGTCGAAACACCGGTTCACCCGTTCAGTCGCCGCCTGCTCGGCCTGTCGCCCGAGCCCTTCCGAGGAACTTCACGAGCTCAACCGCCTCCGTCGACAACCATGGCCACTGCAGCCCCATCGCGGGTAACACTGCAGAACCCTGTGGTTCCGGAGAATTTTCATGGTGATCCCTCTGAGGACGCTCAAGACTGGCTAGACCAGTTCGAGCGCGTCGCGAAGTACAACAATAAGACCAGCTCAGAAGATAAGCTCGCTAGTGTCTATTTCTACCTCAAGGACAACGCTCGGACGTGGTATGTGAACCGGGGGAGAAGCTTTGCTACGGTGGACGATTTCCGCACACAGCTGCTTGAGACTTTGTCTACTATCGATAGAAGGGAAAATGCGCAGCGTCTCCTTGAATCTCGCATTCAAAAACCCAATGAGAGTGTTGCTATCTTCATGGAAGACATGACACGTCTTTTCCGTTGGGCGCACCCCGACATGCCAGAGGAAAGAAAGCTGCGGTATCTTGCAAGGCGTGAAAGAACAACTGTTTGCTGGCCTGCTGAGATATCCGCCAACAACAGCAGCAGCAGCCCAGGTGAAAATGTGCAACTGGGAACCAACTGGTCCCAGTTCAACTGGTTTAAGGAACAATTCCCAGTTCAACTGGCCCCAGTTGATTCCAAGTTCAACTGGTCCCAGTTGGTCCCCATTGTGGCTGTTGCCCTGACGCAGAAAGTTTCACACAACACAGGAAGCTTGATTACAAAGCTTTATTTGATTCAATCTTTTTCATAGCCTTGGTACATTTTGAATTCTTTCTGTGAGTAGCCTCGGCACATTTTGTTGATGATGATGATGTGTGTTGTTTAATGGCGCAAGGGCCAGGAATGGCCAAAGAGCGCCATGACAAATGGTAATGTAATCGATGAGCTGTTATGACGAGGGCAATGAGTTTCTCATGGTACATGTGACACGGCTGTAAAGGGGCCTAAAAACTGTCGCTGTAAATGGCGTAAAACATATAGGTAGTAAAATAATGATAGTGACTGAAGCAGCGTATGCTATGAGTATGAAATGTGGAACAAGGCTTGATAGCATGTATGTAAAAATGAAAAATAAAGGTTTACGACCAGGAGCACGACAGCCTCTCCAGGTACCTTGAGTACAAGGGACCGGAGGCATGTGCTATAAACAAGGGTTGACATCGCAACAGCGGCCTCTCGCAGGAGGCCGTGCTACGAATTTCTTGGACAGAATACGTTCAGCGTATGGACGTCATTTAAAAATGCTAAGACGGATTTCGTGTCGAAAAGTGGTTCTCTGCCAAGAAACAGTGCCAAGTGAAGTGGTATACACTGCCGATATGCTAATGGGAAGTGCCTTTTCCTTTCGGCTTGGGCTTCGTGACATTCCAGGAGGACATGCTGAACACTGAGGGTGTCCCCACATCTACTACACACAGGAGGTTCACCACCAGTCAACAAAAAACTATGCGTACCATAAGTGTGCCCTATTCTGAGACGACAGAATAGGACATCACTCCGTCTAGAGTTGGTCAGTGATGGCCAATACCCTAAATGTGGCTTAACCACGTGGAGTTTATTACGGATTTCATCGTCCCATTTATGTTGCCAGTAGGTTCTGACTTTGTTCCGTAAATAGGGCTTTAGGTCTGTAACTGGGACAGCTACAGACATGTTGCAAGATTTTATATCTAAGGAAGTAGCCATTTGGTCTGCTAACACGTTACCTTCAATACCTCTATGTCCAGGCACCCAGCATACCGTTACATGTTGGCCAGAGGCATAAATAGTACACAGGAGAGAGAAAAGTTCTGCAATTACTGGATTTTTGTGTTTGTGGTATGACATCAATGTTTTAACGACGCTTAATGAGTCTGTGTATATGATCGCCTTATGTAGTTTTGACTGCTTGATGTGTTTCACAGCGCACCATAGTGCATAAGCCTCTGCTGTAAAAATGCTCGAATGATGGTGAAGAACATCTGACTCTGAATAGGATGGGCCCACGGCAGCATAAGACACGCCGGCATGCGATTTCGACGCATCTGTGTAATATTCTGGACACGAGTACTTAAATTGTAATTCAAGAAAATGCGCACGAATGTGGGCCTCTGGAGCATGCTTCGTTACCTCCACAAATGACGTGTCGCAGTCAATGATGTGCCACAACCATGGTGGTAACGGCTTAGCAGGAACCATTAGGAGATTTTCAAGAAGTGGGACGTCCATATCTTTGCTCATCCTCCTCACACGGAGCGAGAATGGCTCTCTCGCTCCAGGCTTGTTATGAAAAAGTGTTGCAGAAGTCATGTCATTGATGGTAGGATAACAAGGATGGTCTTTATCTGTGTGTGCTTTAAGAAAGTAATTAAAAGTAGAATATGATCGCTGTAGATCAAGGGACCATTCATTCGATTCAACGTAGAGGCTTTGAATAGGGCTTGTCCTGAAGGCACCGGTGGCGAGGCGGATACCAAGATGATGAACCGGGTCTAGGATCTTGAGAGCACTAGGGGTAGCAGAGTGATACACTACTGCGCCGTAGTCTAACCGCGATCGCACAAGGCTCCTGTAGAGGTTCATGAGGCATTTTCTGTCGCTACCCCATGTTGTGTGTGACAGTAATTTCAAGATGTTCATTGTTTTCAGGCACTTAGCTTTGAGATACTTTATATGAGGAATGAAGGTCAGTTTTGAGTCTAGTATAATGCCTAAAAATTTGTGTTCAGTGTTGACTGGTATGTGTTGTCCATGCAGCATAATATCTGGATCTTGTATTAGGCCTTTCTTTCTAGAAAAAAGTATACAGGAGCTTTTGAGAGGGTTTAGCTTAAAACCATTTTCATTTGCCCATTTTGACACTTTGTTCAGTCCAAGCTGAACCTGACGCTCGCATATTGCAAGGTTACAAGACTTAAATCCTATCTGCACGTCGTCGACATATATTGAATAAAACATAGAGGATGGAATGACTTTGTGAAGGGAATTCATTTTCACAATGAAAAGGGTGCAACTAAGCACGCCCCCCTGTGGCACACCAGTCTCTTGAGTGAAACTTCTGGACAGGACATTGCCCACTCTTACGCGAAACGTGCGGTTAGACAAGTAGCTGTCTATCATGTTTAACATGTTGCCGCGTACTCCCATTGCAGATAGGTCTCGGAGGATTCCGAATCGCCACGTTGTGTCATAGGCTTTCTCCAAGTCGAGGAATACCGAGAGAAAGAATTGTTTGTGTATATAAGCATCTCTAATGTTTGCCTCAATGCGAACAAGGTGGTCTATTGTTGACCTACCTTCCCTGAAACCACATTGGAGGGGATCAAGTAGGCGGTTGCTTTCCAGGAAATATATTAGACGCCGGTTGACCATTTTTTCGTATAACTTGCACATACAGCTTGTTAGTGCTATTGGCCTATAGCTGCTGGCTAATGCGGGATCCTTGCCTTGTTTATAAATTGGGATGATAATGGCTTCTTTCCATGAGGATGGAATATGTCCAGATATCCACATGGTATTGTAAAGAGACAAAAGAGTGTTTAATGTTTCTGAGTGCAGGTTCTTGATCATTTCGTATAATATACGATCACCACCTGGTGCTGAGTTACTGCAAGAACTCAGAGAAGCCTTGAGTTCAGCGAGACTAAACGGACGGTTGTAAGGTAGTTCTGTTGCGCACTTTCGTTTGAGACGCTCCCGCTCTGCGTGTTCCTTGAACTTTAAGAAGGTTGGGTCATAGTTGGATGTACTAGAAATACTTTCAAAATGCTCGCCCAGGAAATCGGCCTGATCTTTCATGCTGTCACCTTGAGTGTTTACTAGGGGAGTTGGTTGTATTTCTCGGCCTTTTAATTTGTTTACCCTGTTCCACACTTTACTCTCATCCTTGTAAGAATTGATACTACATATGTACCGTTGCCAACTATCTCGCTTAGCACGTCGACGTATTCTCCTGCCCTGTGATTTTGCCTGCTTGAAATTAATTAGATTTTCCGCAGTTGGAGAGTCGCGAAGCCGGCCCCAAGCTTTATTTTGTTTTTTCCGTGCCTCTTTACATTCCTCGTTCCACCAAGGTATACGACGCTTATTAGTGAGTCCGTTAGCTTGTTTTATGCATTTTTCAGCGGCGTCAATTATAAAACCTGTAAAATATGCCACAGCATCATCTATATTAAAAGAAACCAAATCATCCCATTGCAAGTATGTCATCTTTTGGAACAGTTCCCAGTTCGACGAGTCGGTTCTCCATCGGGGAACCTGTGGAGGGCAGCTATCTTGCTTTCTTGGATTTAAAACAATAGGGAAGTGGTCACTTCCATAGAGGTTTTTCAGGACCTTCCAGTCAAGGTATGGCATTAGAGTTGGAGATGCTATGGTTAAATCTATGGAAGAGAATGTCTTGTGTGTGGCGCTGTAGAAGGTGGGTTCTTTTTTATTAAGCAGAACCGCACCAGAACATAAAAGGAAGTCTTCTACAGTGCGCCCTCTTGCGTCGCAGCGCAAGCCGCCCCACAACGTGTTATGGGCGTTGAAATCTCCTGTAAGAATGAATGGTTCAGGGAGCTGATTAACTAGCGTTTCAAGTTCCCTAAGTTGCAAACGATGGTCAGGTGGTAAGTATAATGAACAGACTGTCACCAACCTGTCAAACAGTATTGTCCTAACTGCTACTGCCTCTAGATTTGTTTGAAGGTGGAGGTGCTGGCAAGCAACTGACCTCTGAGCTATAATGGCCACGCCGCCAGATGCGGTCAGGCCATCATCACGATCTTGGCGAAATAATGTATGGTGAGTTAGGAAATTTGCGTTAGAAGTTTTCAAGTGTGTTTCCTGAACACAGAACAACCTAGGGTTAAATTCTTGTATTATTTCCTTGATGTCGTCTAAGTTGTTTAGAATGCCACGGGCATTCCAATGAATAATTTGTGCCGCCATCTTGTTGGAGAGAGGAGTGTTCTGTGTTCAGGTGTGTAGTACCTTAAGTAACAGGGCCGTCTTTTGGCCCCGTTATGGGTTTTTTGTTCGTTTTAGCGCGCTCGAACGAGGCACGCTGGTTTTTGGGCACCAAAGGTGCCGCTGTTGTGTCCATTGCCTCCTGGGAGGCACTGGACGCCCGCACGGGCGGGCTGCTACTTCGTTTTTCGGACCTCGCCTGGTGGGGCGTGGTCTTGAGACCCGACGCCCCTGGGGTAGCCGGTCTCTCTGTCTGGGTGGGTGGAGCAGACTTGACTGCAGCCACCACAGGGGCGGAGGGTGCCACAGCCAACGGCTCGCTACGCGCGGGCCGGGCAGGTGGCGGAGGCCGGTGCGACGCTGCCCCCTGACGCGTCGCATCGGCATAGGTTGTGCTGTGGAATGGTGAGCACCTTTTACGTGCTTCCTTGAAAGAAATATTCTCACGCACTTTTAAAGTAATAATTTCCTTTTCTTTTTTCCAGTTGGGACAGGATCGGGAATAAGCTGGATGCTCACCATCACAGTTTACACAGTGAGGTGTCGCTTCACACTTGTCTGAGGAATGACCTTGGGTTCCACATTTCGCACATGTGAGTCTGCCACGGCAGCTCTGCGAGCCGTGGCCAAAACGTTGACATTGGAAACATCTTCTAGGATTCGGTATGTATGGCCTGACAGCTATCTTTGTGTACCCGGTTTCTATGGTTTGTGGCAGATCGCAAGTGGCAAAGGTCAGAATCAGGTGTTTTGTAGGAATTTCTTTATCGTCTCGTCTGATAGTGATACGCTGCACATTGGTCACATTTTGCTCCTTCCAACCTTCCAGCAGTTCCGTCTCGGACAGGTCGATGAGATCTGCATCAGACACTACTCCTCGTGCTGTATTCATAGAACGATGAGGTGAAACGGTGACAGGAATGTCTCCAAATGCCACAAGCTTGTCGAGTTTTTTGTGCTGCTCTTTATCGCGAAGCTCAAGCAGGAGGTCCCCGCTGGCCATTTTGGTGACCTTATAACCTGGGCCAAGGGCGTCAGTCAAGCCTTTCGCAACAAGAAAAGGGGATACGGTTCTAGCTGGTTTTTCAGTTTTTTCACTGTGAACTACTTGGAATCGGGGAAAGATTTCTTTTGGTTTGAACATGTTTAGTATTTCTTCGGTGCGTCCCCTCTTGTGCGGGTGACGATCAAGTAAACGGGGAAATGCAGGCGTTCCCATAATTGTTCGATTTATTTCGGCGGCAATGGCGGCCACCCACCACGGAGCCCAACTAGGGGACGCTGCAGCACTTAACGTGTAAGGCTGCAGGCGCCAGCCGTGCATTGCTGCTATAACCTAATATAAGATACCCAAGAGAGGGCACATACACAAGGTTAACCCTAGCCGCCAGGAGAATGGAAGTAAATGGAAGCGAGTAGGAGACAGGATAGGTGTAAAGTATGAGAAAAAGACGAAGATGTGGAGAGAGAGACAGGAAAAGGCGACTGCCGATTTCCCCCGGGCGGGTCAATCCGGGGGTGCCGTCTACGTGAAGCCGGGGCCAAAGGGGTGTGTTGCCTCCGCCGGGGGGCCTTAAAGGTCCAATCACCCAGCATTGGCTCAACCCCCAGGATCCCCTTTTCCCCGGACACGGCTAAGCCACGCACGGCGACACGTGGGAGGGGGTCGAAACCCCCCCATTGGCTCGGGTCCGTGGTGTCGCCACACACCAAACGCCTGCAGAAGCAGGCGCCCCTGCGGGGGGCACATTTTGTAGCACCTCAGACACGTCTGTGTCTCGACCCCTGTGCTGAACTGTTGCTGCAAATAATTATTTGGTTAAATAAAGCTGTAACCAACCAATATATTAGTAAAGACGCAGCACAAGAAATCGGGCATGATAAAAAGCGTAATGAAAACCCACTGTTTGTATTTTTTTGTATGACATATTGTTACTCATAACCAGCATCAACCACTCTGCAATTCATGAAGCTCTTTGACAGGTTCTCCATAGTATCACCCTTGCTCATTCCATGATATCAATGAAAATGTTTTGAAATATCCAAAAGATCAGAACAATAAATGTAGGCACCCTTGATAATGTTTAAACAGATACATTTAAGCGCTGAAACATTCTCGATGATGGATCACCTTGAGCTTGTATACACGGAAGTTGCGCTTCAGTCTGCCAGTTGCAGTGCGCTAAAGCTGCACAAGTATGTGTACGAATGCCAGGGCTACAACTACTCAGTACACCCACTTGGGATCACTACACGCTGAATATTTAACCAATAAATTGCAATGTCATGAAGTTCTCCAGTGCTGCTTGCTCTGCAACATTCAGAGATATAGCATCTAGAAGTAAATTGTTATAACTTCATGGTTTGATTAAATGTAATACAGTAACATTATACATTATTCCCATAGTTTACATATATTAGCTTACCTTTGGAGCTATGTGATAAAGTTACAGAGAATGGCATTCCAAAATGATGAAAGATTGCTGCCTTGGACTCTAACACAGCGGCAGTATTAAATATTATATCTGACCGAAAGAAATATTGTCACTGCCCACCACAGCAGTGAAACCACAGTTCTTCCAAATGCATATTAGTACACTAGGGTGTTCAAAGCTATGGCTGCATATTACCAGAGGGACGACATGTACACTGTGGAAATTCACTTTTTCAGGAGTGAGCTGCTGCTTCGGCAGCTCGCCTAATGCCCTCTTCTTTGGTGCGACGTTGCCACTGTGCATTTGAGACACAGTAGCCCTTCTGCAGATGGAATTGAAAAAAAAAGGAATAGCTTGTAGAAATGATGTAATAGACGATGAAATGCTTTTCTAATTAAGCAAATCTAACTGTCAATACCTGCACCAAACATGATTATAAATTAAGCTAATGCTCAAATGCAAATGTAAATTTCAACCACACCTTCAAGCCAAGATGTTTTTCTAAGCATTATCTCATGTGCCCTTGACTAATCTGATCGTACCCTTGTACTAACCGGCCTACACAGTACACAATAGGCATACCCTGCATATATACACAACTCTGTGCTCGCGGAAATCATTCGCGACACGATTTTAATGTCAGATCCCATCTGATGCTCGATCATGCTTCCAATTATGATAAAAGTCCATACAGCAAACACTATCTGCAGAGTTCTTGCCATGACCTAAACTGATAAAGAAAGGAGGGAAAAACGCAGCACACTGCTTCTGTCAAGCTTTTTTTTTTTCTATTCTCAAGATCATATATGCCTGCAAAAGTTGCATGTTCGAGAATACACAACTGGCCTATGAATACAGACGTATTTTCTCATAGATAGCACAGATCTGATAGTAGAAGCATGAGTATATTCGCTTCATAAATATTTGTTATTCTGCATAAGTTTTTCAAAGCACTGCAACCGTGTGAGGGTCCGGAAATAAGCAGCATCGAGTAACGCCGAGCGGAAAGCACTGCTTTCAACTCAACATTCCATCGTAGCAACCCTGAACAAACTATGCTGCAGTATTTCTACCTCCAGGTTTTCTAACTTGCAGAGAACTTATTTATAACATAAGTGAAATACCTCCGAATATCCGCATGATGGCCTGCTCAGTGCCTGCTCTTCCACGCACACATCACGCCGCACACGATGGATCCACAAAGCCGTGTCACCATGGGCGAAAACAACTGTCACCGTGGGCGTGAAGTCGGAACGTCCTCCAGATATGAAATTAACTCACGAACACTAGGTCAGCAATTATTATGGCAACAGGTAACTAATGGCAACAGGTGGATCATTGTCGACACGGATTACCTCACTAGATACGCCGAGACCCGTGCTCTGAGACGGGGAACAGCGGACGATGCGGCACGATTTCTTCTGTAGGACATAGTTTTAAGGCATGCGCTCCCGCCACAGTCATCACGGACAGAGGCACAGGGTTCATGGTGTTCTCGGGCAACTGGGCGACGCAAAGGTGTTCTCTAAACTCGACGCGACAGCAGGATTTCACCAAGTGCGATTGTCCCAAGAATGCCAAGAGTACACCACCACATTCATCACGCCATTCGGACGCTACTGCTACTGTCGTCTACCTTTCGGCCTGACCTCGGACCTCGGTATTTTCAGCGAGAAATGGCTCGCATTCTGGAAGGACAACCGAACGTCGTCAACATGATCGACGACATCCTAGTTTTTGGAGAAGACCGAGAAGAGCACGACAAGCGACTTGTGGAGGTTCTTGAACGTCTGAGGAGAACCGGAATTAAACTCAACAAGTCGAAGTGCTGCTTCGGTCAAGACAAAGTAGAGTTTCTGGGTGTAATCATCGATGCCAACGGTATCTCGCCGAGTCCCAGCAAACTCGAAGCCCTACGCAACTTGGAGCCACCCAAGGACGTTGCTGGTGTTAGACGCTTCCTCGGCATGGTCAATCATATTGGTCGCTTCCTGCCCAACCTTTCGCAGGCAACCGCCCCTATTCGCGCCTTGCTAGGCAAACAAAATGCATGGCAGTGGGGACCGCTTCAAGAGACCGCTTTTAATCGGGTCAAGGAGATGCTCACCTCGGACCTCTGCATCGCGAAGTATCATCCCGGTCGTAATACCATTGTCTCATGCGACGCGAGCTCATTTGGATTGGGAACTGTTCTTCGGCAAGAACAACCATCGGGGGAGCGACGCGCGGTAGCGTTTGCATCACGGTCGTTAACCGATGCAGAACAACGCTACAGCCAAACAGAAAAGGAAGCGTTGGCGGTAGCATGGGCAGTGCACCGTTTTGACCAGTACGTACGGGGCCTCAACTTCACGGTGGAAACCGACCACCTGCCGCTGGTGACACTACTTGGAAACGCTGACTTGGACACGATGCCTCCACGTATTCAACGGTTCCGTATCAAACTTATGCGATACCAATTCAACGTGGTCTACGTTCCGGGCAAACAGCTAGCCACTGCGGATACTCTTTCAAGGGCTCCGGATGAGAAGCCGTCGATCAGTCTAGTGGATGTGGTAGAATAGTTCGTGGAATTCCAAGTTGCAGCGATCACTGACACGAAGCTGGTTACTGCAGATGATGTCAGCAGGCACCAAGAACAGGATGGTGAATGCAACCAGCTCGTCAAGTACTGCACCCAGGGCTGGCCTCGTCGAGACAGGCTTCCGGAGCACATGAAGAAATACTGGAACCATCGAGGTGATCTCTCTTTGTGCAACGGCGTCCTGCTAAAAGACAATCGCTTCTCCATCCCGACTTCGCTGCAAAAGGATACGCTCGAACTTATCCATGAAGGCCACCAGGGAATTAACCGATGCCGGCTGAGAGCACAGGATTCCGTGTGGTGGTACGGACTTTCACAGCAAATACAGGACAGAGTCAGTCGCTGCAGGCAGTGCGCAGCCACACGAGCGCAACGAAGTGAGCCATTGGTTGTGACGAAAACTCCAGCGCAACCATGGCAAGAAGTAGGAATGGACTTATTTAGTTACAGAGGACACAACTACCTACTAGTAGTTGATTATCGCTCTCGCTACCCTGAAGTCATCTACATGCGAAGCACGAACTCTGAGGCGGTCATCAATGCCGTCAAAAGCACTTTCGCTCGTTTCGGCATCCCCGAAATTGTACGAAGCGACAATGGACCGCAGTTCGCTTCACATGCATTTGCAGCTTTTGCGAAGCATTATGGCTTCCAACACATCACCTCAAGTCCCAACTACCCGCAGTCTAACGGGCAAGTTGAAAGGATGGTGCGCACGGTCAAAGAATTGTTCGAGAAAGCAGAGGATCCTTTTCTGGCACTTCTGTCTTACAGAGACACTGCAGGCGTCACAGGGTTTAGCCCAGCGCAGCTATTGATGGGCCGCAGCCTACGAACCAGGCTTCCCAAGCCAGCGGATTGCCTGGAACCGAAGTGGCCTGCGCCTGACGTTGTCAAGTGCCACGACTTCGATCGCCGTCGTGCTGCGACCGTCCTTCCTCCGCTGGAGACAGGGGACACGGTGTGGGTTCGAGACATCAAGCAAACGGCGTGCGTTCTCAGCCCAGCCTCGAAGCCCCGCTCGTACGTCGTGGAAACACAAACCTAGGTGCTTGTGCGTAATAGGGTGCATCTAGTGCCCTATTCGGACCCAACCAAGAGCCAACTCAACGAGCCAGCATCCAGGGAAAACAGCGAGGGGCACGATGACCAAGCCACCGTTACAGACGCCACGGCAACAGCGACGCCACAAGTCTCCAATGAATGCGGAGTGCGAGTCCCCAGATTTGGTCGCCGAGTTAAGACTCCGAAAAGACTTGACTTGTGATGTGTCGTGTTTTGTTGTGTGCATATCTCGGGGGAGAGATGTAGAGGGCGCTACGCGCCATGCTTTCCATATATGGTTGAGGGGAATAAAGCCATGGGCATTCGTTCGGTCATCATGGCTCGGAGTCACTTGTGTAGACGCGCCTAGCGTCTGTCAGCTACGGGCATCGTACACATGGCGAAGTTTCTGGACAACGTACTACGGCTGAGTGGCCTGCCACCCCAGACGGGTTGACGGAGCGACTCACCCCCGGCTGACATGATAAGCATGTACGTACGTAGACGCAGATCACAAGAACTGAGACGACATTTTAACTTTCGCATACAACACGGCTCCTCAAGAAACCACGCGCAAGATACCTCTCAGTGTCGTTTATGGCCGTGATGTTGCGAACATTAGACGGAATGCTGCCCCATCAACTTGGTGACAACGAGAAGAGTGCTGAAGAAATCACCCAACGAGCGGAAGAAGCTAGACAGCTTGCGCGCCTGCGGATCCCCGAGCAACAGGACTGTGACG
>JABSTT010005265.1:0-18100 GCA_013339685.2 Hyalomma asiaticum
GGGAACATTGACACGTGTGTTTTAATTCTAGAGCTAAGGCACGCTGTGCTGTATTTAATTGTTAACTTTCCTCGCTGACTTTTGTTGTTGTTGCACTTTAAATAAAAGGTGCTCGCGGCTCGTTTAGGTGATCACACCGTCTTCTGACCGTAGGACGCAACTGTCAACTCGGTGGGCTTCGCTCCTGGTGCTGGTGAGCACCGTGCTTTCGTGGTCCAGCGGAGTAGCTGCCGAGCACCAGCGCAGCAGGGGCCTGTACGTGTGCTTCTCCGTCTCCACCATCATGCTTGGAGTGTTCATCATCACCCTCAGAATCACCACCGAAGATCAGGTGCCTTCCACTGCATACGTGTTTCACTCATAAGCTGCACTCGCTGCTTTGTCTAGATGAGAGTACACACATATGCGGGCCATATGTAGCACAGAAAGTACACAGAGTGCACTGCATTCGTCCAAGCAAAGCGACAACTTGTGATTTGTCGCAGGTGCGCAGGAGGTTGCTGATCAAGGTGGGCTTGAGCAACGCGGTGGCCGACGTCTCCTCTCCGACGTGCTCGTCGGTGCTGAGTTGGTCTCGTGAAAGCCTGAGCAGCAGCAGGAACAGCTACCCTGACAGCAGCCAGAACAACACCGTTTCCACGACCTCCACGCCGGAGGTGCATCGCCTCAAGGTCTTCAACCCAACATTCAAGTGATCGCCGTACCTGAGGACTCTCGTGTATGTGTCTCATATTTGAAGACTCCCGGTTCACGACTCTCCTGCCAAACGTCGCTGCCGCTCTGTCAACCAATAAAATCGGCGCCAGCGTCAACGATCGAAGCGCTGCCGTTTGCGAACCTCGCCGACAGTGAAGACGAACGGTCGGTGACAAGCTCACCCATGCAAGTGAAGAATCCCGACAAGGCATTCCCTCTGTTGCGATTTTTACAACGCAGCAGCGTCTCACGTGCCTTTGTTGTGAGAACCTCTGAACATATGTATGATATTCGTCTACTGCGTGTACTTCGTGTGCTTTTGTTAACCCTGTGTACGTACGCTGTGAACTCTGTCCCTTTGGAGAGATGTCTCACTGAGGCGCCGAAGTCTACAGGCTCCGTTCGCTGATCAGAGGACGCTACGTTGCTATCGTTTTACGGGCCAGAGTTGCTGAAGCCCCCCGCTGGGGCAACGAAGAAAGTGAAACGCGCGCGCATCCTCCTTTGTCTTAGTACGACGCCGGTCTCAAGAGCGGGTCTCAAAAAGAAGGGAAAAAGAGGGACGCTTCATCCGTTCGGCTGTCATCACCGATCTACACTAGGGTGGAGGTCAGTCATAGACGGACAGAGGAGGCGGGAAGCGCTCGCGCGCGTCGCGTTCGCCTCTTAAGCCACGGGCAGGCCAATTCTGCTTCTGTCGTCCGCAGGCTCTGTATTCTGGCGCGGCTGTCGCGTATGCAAGACTCCACAGAACTTTCTGGTGTGCTTATCACCGTCGTGGCAGCACACAGCGAACGCGCCAAGCTAAAATGTCTAAAAAGTACTCTAGGAAGAAGCCCACGTGTCATGCCACACTACGAGTCTTGTAATGTCACCTGGAAAAGAACACGTGGTTTGAAGCAATTAAAATAGTTTTGACGCATTCTGAAATGGCGCGAAGATGCCCTTTTTTTCTATAACCATCTTTGAAGAGGCCGTGGACACGTTATGGGCACCAGAACACGGTGCTTTTCACTTTGGTTCGGCTGTATGCATTCGCTATATCAGCATAAATTCAAGCACAAACAACTGCTCGAACCCGTTGTTTCGTTTCTATGGCCACCTACGTTTGAAATAGTGGCGAAACTGCATCTACAAAACGTGCTGTAGGTGCTTTATATATATATATGCATAAATACCAGTAAGGGCGATTACGCGTCTGGCTTTCATGCGATGAGTGTGGTGGCAGAGTGGTAGCGGTGCTTGACTGCTGACCCGAGAGACATGCGGGCTCGATACCGGCGCGGCTGGCGTGCATTCTCGATGGAGGCGGTATGCCTCAGATTTTTGCAAACTGTTTCAGATGTGTCCGAATATATATCTTATGGATACAGAAAACGAGAAAATTAATTGTGCTCTTTTGAGGGATTGCTTTTGCTCTCCGCGGCACGCACTGCAACTTTGGCAGCAGTCAAAATGTGAACAGTAATATAAAATTAGTCCAATCAACTCTCAAACGAAGAAATTATATCTCCAATCCAGGCTGTGAATGTGGTTGAACAGTGAAACTGTAAACTACACCCGCTACGATTAACCATTGCGGCGTCGCTTGAATTTCACGTGCATTTAAACGGCATGCATACACTCGGCGTCTTGTGCGAGCGCTGCTGGGTTTTGCCTACGACGCTGCTGTTTTTGTTGTTGCCCTCAATTCTGGCACAACCCCCCCCCCTGGGGGATTGGCCAAGATTTGAGAAGTTGAAAGAGATTAGTCATAATTAAGCAGTGTGAAATGCCGGTCAGAATCGAATAATCAGGATAGAATTAACGGTGAAGAGTGCGAATTTGTGAACCGAACCGGCCTGAATCAATTATGAATTTTTCAACAGTAGAGCATACATCCCTGTGGCAATGTCCTAATGAAGAGGCTCCCAAAGACAAAATATTGGAGACGGAGAATTCCAACCCAATCCTATGAAGAGAATCTTTCAATGTGTGTTTTCTTAATGGGTATAACCGAGTACATTTTAAGAAATAATGGTTGATAGATTCGTCTTCGGCGCAATATGGACACAAATGCGATGGGGCCAGACCAGCTCTGTGCATATAAAAGTTTAATTTAGGAATGCGGCAACGTGACTGCTTAAAAATAACTTCCAGTTTTCTGGAGGTAAAGGCATTTCTATACCATGGGAATAAGAGGTGTCGATAGTCATTTAGATTAGTTAATAAGGTATTACTAGATTCTTGCATTATCTCTCTCCTTCTAAATCTTGACGCAGTTATGAGCGCTGATGCAGGAAGCAGTGAGACAACTGGACCACTAAGAGATGCCCTCGCCAAGCTGTCCGCCATTTCATTCATTATAATTCCTTTGTGACCTGGCACCCATACCAACCTAATGACCGTTACGTGACAAGGGACAAGAGAATGAAAGGTACGTAAGATGCGTGAATCACCTTTAGCAGTAAGAGATGCACATAGAGATAAAGAATCACTGACAATAACGACTGATGAGGTCGCTGAACTTAATTTTCGTAGGGCCATAACAACAGCCAGAAATTCTGCCAGAAATACAGATAAGAAATCGGGAAGTCATAGTGAAAATGTCCAGTTAAAACTTCCAGAAAAAATGCCAATTCCAGATTTTTCGTCTATTTGTGAAGCATCTGTAGCAATGACATCTTTAATGTGCAAGTCATCTAAATAATTTGTTATAAATCATTTAATATATTCTGCGACAGATGTCTAGCGTTGTTCGGGTATATGTTATCAAAGATAATTTCAAGATTGTCTCTTTGACCAATGGGGGAAACATCGTATAACCGCACGTCTAGGGGGCCAAGGAGTGTGAAATCGAGGCCAGTAGGACTGAAAAAATAATTGAGGATGATGCATGAAAACTATTTGGAGTTTGATAAGGTATTTGTATACATCCTCAAGAACGTCTGAACGGTAAGTCGATCGGAATCTGCACAGGAGCGAAAGCAACCGAGCTTCTAGGAAGGGAACATTAGTGGCAACTGATTTTGGTAATCCAAGGCATAGGCGAAGAGCCTGCCTTTCCAGAAGAATTAGTGGATGCAATTTATAACTGGGAGCGCTTGAATACAGCACGCGCCCAAATTCTAATACAGGGTGCACGTATATCTTATATATCAGATAAGTGTGTCTCTCCGCATACCTGAATGATTGTTGCTAATTTTGCGCAGGACGCCAAGTGCGCGCACTCCTTTTTTATGTAAATAATCTATGTGAGCGCGCCATAGTAGATGACTGTCATAAATTACTTCTAGATATTTCACCCTGTCCAAATGTAGAATATGCTGAAGGTTGCAAGTAAGTGTTATATTAACAGTCATTTAATGGGAATACAATGATAGAGCTCTTGGCAACATTGAGGAACAAGTGAATTACTTTTAACCAGTCCTCTATTGCGTACATGTAAGTTTGCAAACGATTATACAGAGAATGTAAGTCATAGTCTGATGCAAAGAACGCGATGTCATCTGCGTACACGTAGGGATGGAACTAAGTAGCACATTAAACAATAGACATTTTTAGTTTAGCGCGTTAGCGTGATAGCGGGGCTATGGGAATAGCGTTACCGTACCGCAAACATTCGTTGCAGAAACGAGCTTTACCCAGCTAGCACACAAAGGATTTAAGACGTCTTCGAGACGGATATCCGAGACGTTAACGACGTCTCAGAGAAGGCACGCGTAAGAAGTTTTGGTCTAGAAGACGTCGTATATCTCGTCTAATGTCCGTCTTGTTGCCCATAAACGAGACGTTTCCTGAACGTCTTTGAAACGTCTTCAAAAAGCTGGTCTTTTCGACGGCTTGGGGGAACCTCCAATAATCCCATTTACCGGGATTTCTGAATCCGTTTAAAGACTTACCAAAGACGTCATCAAAAAGCTGTTCTTTTCGACGGCTTGGGGGAGCCTCCAATAATCCCATTTACAGGGATTTCTGAATCCGTTTAAAGACTTACCAAAGACGTCATCAAAAAGCTGTTCCTGAAATGTTAGCCGTAATCTGAAAAAGAAGCAGGAATCGTGCTCGGGAACGGGGCGCGCCCACCAAAATTTTGATCTGGTTACCACCCTCAGAATGTAAGCTAACGCCTGAGGGGTACAAATAACCACAAAACATTTTTTTGCACCCCTCAGGCATTAACTCCGTGGTTCTGAAGGTGTGAACGGGATCATAATTTTGGGGGGCACCCCCATCCGCGGACGCCGTCCCTGCCTTTGTGGTAGTAGCTGCGACCTGCTATGTTATCAGCAGCACCATAATCTTTTCGATGCTGCAGAGTGGGGGGTAGTGCCAGCAGAATACTTTCGTAGTTACATCCTAGGAAGAAGTCCTGGCATCGCAGTTGCCTGGAATTTTTTTTTTTTTTCGTGGTTAAGGGCATCAGCACTGAGTGCAACAGAGCAAAAATAGTGCAGTAAGGTAGGTACACAGTTCGCAACAAGGCTTCATCAGTCTTACCATTTAAGTCAAAATTGGCTGTCATGAATACAAAAATCAATCTAGCATGTAATTTGTTGAGTATGAAGCAAATCTACCAAAAATAGTAATGACATATCTTTCTACAGTGAAGGATAGACAGTTTCATGGCAAGCGGCCTAGCAAGGAGGCCTCTGTGCCAATGATCACGCAGTCGAAACACTGCTACATCATCATTTTATTGAGAAACTAACTTGTGCAAGTTCAAAAAAGAAGAAAATGAGAAATGCCAGAAAAACAAAACAACAAATATTCAAGAGCAACTGCAGAAGAAATACTTTAAATATATTTGGAACTTATTAAACACTAGAGGCTCACAAAAGAGCACTAGTAGTCACACAATAATCAACAGCCAAACGACTATGCGCTTTTCACCATGAGAGCAGCGCATCCGGTTATATGAGCAGAGACAGAACAATGGATGACTGTGTGACAGCCGCTTTCAATCACGTTATGCAGTATCTTCACCGCATAAAATCAAGGAATATAAACACAAGAACTCAAATATGACTCAGACATGAAAGTGAAAATTTGTCTAGGACATCAGCTGATGTACTGAAGCAAACTTTAAAAGACAACCAAAAATATCAATCAAGTGTCAACGAATATTGACCAAAGTGACCTTCAAAGAAATTAGCGCATGAAATATTAACAAAATCGGTATAATGAGCAACGTCGCAATGCAGTTCACAATCTCTCACAGCGAGCAACGTTACATCGAAGCAACCTCCATTTCATAATGAAGCTACATACGTGCTCGAAGTTGAATACAGTGGAGACAGCATTGAGGCGACGAAAAAGAAAAAACAGAAGCAATATTCTCAATTACATATACAAAATACAGATGTGGCTCTCTACAAAGCACTGTATTACGCACATATATGCAAATCTGACATGAACGGAGATCAAACTGGCAAGCATCAGTTGGAAGCCAAAAAAGAAAAAAAAAAGAAGATTTTGGCACCCAGCACATGAAGCTATTCCTAAAAGGGACTTCAAATAACCATCAGGTCTACATGTGCAGGATAAAACTGAGGGTCTTCGAATTTCGCCCTGTTTCACATTTAAGGAAAACACTGTTACCTTATACCTTGTCATTAAACAAAACACTTCGAACAGCCAAGTCCTTTGAGAATGCAACCTCCACCAAACGCGCAACCAGTTCACGTTCACGCTCGTCAAAAACTAGTTGTAGTGTCCAGGCTTAGTGCAGCTGGTGAATACGATGCTACTGGCATGACATGACACGCTGAAACCGCCGTCGCGGAAATGCTTTCAATGTAGAACCTTGGTAGGGCCGTGGTAGAACACAGTTGGTGCCCTATCAGGTTATCCGTACAACCGCCGATTAAACCGCATGTATTCCTGCAAACGAAAAAAAAAAAAAAAGAAAGGGGGGGGGGGGGGGCGCTATTTTCTATAAAGCTGTTCTACAACTGTGCTTTGAGGAACGAAATTTGAAATGCATCTCTGTCATAGACTGCGCTCTTTACAGGAAGTGAAATGAATTAATGAATTTTCCTCGAGCGCCTGGTACTTCTGCACTGCTGCCTGCACCATATATATATATATATTTAACGAAGCAACAAACTATGAAGCCTAGGAAAACATAGGAGAAGTTATTGGGGTTCTTAATTGTAGTATTATACTTGTGAAGTAGGAAGGAATTTAGGCGGACGAAAAGACAAACCTGCCTTCTGTGGGAACCGAACCCACGACCTTCGGATAAGGCGTCCGATGATCTACCGCTGAGCTACGAAGGCGGTCGCCTCCACCCCCACCCCCCCGTCCCTTTTATCGGGTCTATGTGCACATACAATCTAACACTGATTGTATGTACCTATGTACATATATACGAAGGTCAGCGAGTTCCGCCGAAGCTTGGACGCTGGTGCTAGAAGCCCAGCGATGAAAAAGAAGAGAAGAAAGAAGTCAGGATACAACAGCCGGCCTGCGGCAAAGGCGCTGTGTCTATGTCTCTATCATTTACAATATACAGTGGTGTTCGGGCCATCTCCGCAGGAAATTTGATGCATCTCCTGATGCTACCACCGCCGAATAGTATGGCACTCGTGAACGTTAAACTGCACATTACTGATTCGTAGTTTATTTTGGACACATTCCCATACACAGCATGTAGAAATCGGGTGACACACATGCTTCACACTTAGACTGTGAGAATATTCTTCGAGGCGTGCTTACGTGCTCACTGCGCACTCGGTATGAAAGGGTCCCTGCAACACTTTTCGAACGCACTGAGCAAACGGTGCCAATCAATCGTTGAGACTTCTGTAAACGTGTGAGCCAAATGCTATTGTGCTGCAAGCAGCAGTGGATTTGCAGTTTCATTTTAAATACATCATGCAATCGCCTGCAATTGTTCCAACAACTGACGTCACTAGCAGCACCGACCAACGACTTGCCTGCTCTTCTTTCAGGAAGTAACGTCACTGGCGCCAACGACTAGGTCCCTTCGCTCACCTCGGTCTTTTTAAAGACAGGCACTCAGATTGCCTTTATTTCTTTAATGCAAAATGAACAAATATATATAGGCAAATGAGTTCTGCGGAAACCCGCAAGGGTGGGTAACGTTTGCCTTGTGCTACAAAACGGGTGGATGCTAATTTTCCCTTTCATGAACAAATATATAATTGCAGACTACCTTTCCGTGACCGTAAGTTCAGCCAGCGATATATCTGCCTCGAACAAAGTAGTCGACGGCCTAGTGACACTTGTTGGAACGAAGAGCAATGTTAATTACAGCTGTGTTTGAAACCAAATAAAAAATTCCCTGGTGCACGCAGCTCAATAATACTTGGCTCACATGTTCACAACAACCTCCACGACTGTTAGGCATCGTTTGCCATCGAGATTCCAAATGTCGCAGGGCTCCTTTATTAAATGGGATCTTCAAGGTCGCGCGATCTACGGGCACAGTGACTGCGCATCACATCTGTGCATAGCATCAACAAATTTTCGCTGTGGCTTCGATTTCGCCTGCACAAAACTGCCTTCCATGGCCAGGTAATAGTGAATTTAGTACAATGCAACGAAATATGGCTCATTTGGGGTAGCGAGTACGTCGCGGGGTAGGAGGAAAACGTCAAACGTTCCGCTGAAAACTGTTGAATGGCACCGTGGCTTTGATTTGACGATATAGGTATAGGCATGCACAGCTAGATCCCGGCACCGGACAAGCTGGCGGCGCCCGTACTAAATAATAAAAATAAACAAAATACGCCCAAACGTTCATGTATAAGTCGTCGTAACACGCCGCTCACCCATAGCCCGACGTACTAATTTAGTTCGTCGTTCGTCGCCTTATCATCGCTGTCCTACGCTATCAGCCCAGCAACATGGTTCAAGTCCTCACTCCCCAGTCCGTACCACGTGAAACACTGGACAGCTTATGGCATACCAAAAATCTACTGTACACAACAGCGTCCCTGTAACACCACTGTGGAACCAGATAACAGGTCTTGTAATTATTTTGGTATTTGCGGTCTGCAAGAATAACGAACCCCAAATGCAGAAAACCGCAACAGCGTGGACAATGAGAAATAATAATAACGAACATTTGCAAACGAGTCACATGCCTCTGACAAAGTTTAAATATGACCGAGAACGAGCACAACGACACTCATGCTCATATGAATGCTGAGCTGCGAGAAGTCATTCCACCACCATAAGACGTCATGATTGCCTGCGTCAGTTCCGCTGACATGCCACAATAAACAATGCGCGATTTTCACATCCACATCACATGCACGTAAATTTCGCAGCTCTGAACTGAAATCTCACGACTGCAATGCAACAGTGAAAGGACGCGCGGCAACGGTTGCCCTACAACGCGCGATATCACATGCATGTATTCGTCTGTGTAAGACACGAGGAAATTACTACTACCCGACATTGTTGTACATGCGCTGCACTCGCTACCCGTAACGACCAAATGACAGGATGGTGGGAACGAAGCCAATGCACTCGTTACTCACTAATCAGGCTCAACACGCACATAGACCTAAGAAAATTTCAGAATGCAATCATACACGATGATCTGAATAATAAAACCACAGTTGCGTTGCTTTGCGTTTAATGCGTCAACTATCTTAGACCTTACATAGCATTAATCCTCCTTGTATCTGTCACAGAACGATTCGCCCTATCCACGGAACACATGAGTGATCTCACAGGCATCATGCTAAGCCATTCAAATGTGGTACTTACATTTATTTTCGGCGAGACGTAGTTATTGGTGTTACGGGATCCAGTCACAGAAGCGCCGGAATTGAACCAGGGTTAACATAAGGAGGAAAGTAGAAAGAACATAATGCCACCACACAAACACACGCAGCAGTTGCAGCACGCTAACAGAATTTTCCCAGAAACGAAGGAAGAGCCGGCCGCCAACAACTTGACCACACTTACTTCATGACCAACCACGC
Organism: Hyalomma asiaticum; assembly: GCA_013339685.2. Taxonomy (NCBI): domain Eukaryota; kingdom Metazoa; phylum Arthropoda; class Arachnida; order Ixodida; family Ixodidae; genus Hyalomma; species Hyalomma asiaticum. The sequence goes on from JABSTT010005265.1 coordinate 9,639, forward strand.
AAACGAGCTTCGCTGCCTTTGCTTCGTGTCTCCGCGTGTTTGCGCCAGCCTGCGCCCTCTCGCCTCATCTCCCTGGTAACCGGCGAGAAGGAGCCAGACATTCTGGCGCCTCCCATTGCAGCTGGCGACACCTCGGCGCCGTGCATTGTGTCGACGCCCGCCGACGCTTTGGGGAGGGAGGGGAGGGGGGCGGTATTCTTCCACGTCTGCTTACCGTCTTGCGTAGGACGTTTCGAAGACGGATTCATTGTCCCTTTGATGTCGCTGCCCCTTAGTTCGCGTGGCTGACGTCTTTGAGACGTCAGCCACAGCGAAATAAGACGTTCATCCCCCAATAAGACGTCTTTTCGGTCTTGTGTGCTAGCTGGGTAGTTGATCGGAGAAGCGTTTACGGCCCGATAGCTGTGATTTTGGCGCCATCTAGCGAAGGATACATGCGTTAAAGAAAAAGGTAAAAATAAATAAAGCTTGAAATGTTCACCTACACTCCCGCGTGCAGCGGCATTCTAACTTTTCGAGAATAAAGAGAAATAATATATACGAACCAAGCACCAAGAGCATAAATTGACATGTTGCAGGAATGCAAACAGATGCTCTCTCGCTAGGCCTAGCAACAATCGAAATGGGAAGCGATCTCGAAAATTCGGCTAAGTTGTCCCTAATACTGCGTCGTCGAAGCTACCTGAAGGCAAGCGAAGCCATTTTACACAGTCATTTGTCGCGAACGAAGTGAATCCTGCCACAGCAACGTCAAATTCAACTCGAGGCGGGCGTCCGAAACCGCCGCCATGTTTTACGTGAACTACGAATAAACACGCAAACACGGTAACGTTAAATCTGCGAAATACCGTCTGCCCGCTAAACGGTATCGGCCGTTTACGGCTATGCGCATGCGCATTTCCATCCCGCTATTCAGATAACTACGCTATTACGCTAAGCCCGATAAACTAAAAATGTCTAATAGAGGGCCCTTGAGGAACCCCGCGTGACTGTCGATGACGGATAGAAGAATGACCTTTCAAATAACAATAAAATTCTCGGTCGTTTAAAAACTTATGAAACCAGCTCACCAGATAATTCGGGAAATTGTAACTCTTTAGTTGGTGTAATAATATGTTATACTCGACACTATCATAGGCTTTTGATATATCTAATGTTACCAGAGTAGCTATTTGTCTGCGGTAGCGCGCTAATTTAATTCGACTTTCTAAGTCCACATGAGCATGCCAAATGGAACAGCCGGGTCTAAAGCCAATTTAGTGGGGGCTGAGAAGATCGTTATCATCTATGAATTTTGCCATACGAGCATAGATTATCCTTTCTATCAATTTTACTAGATTAGAAGTTAGAGCAATCGGGCGAATATTGTCAAGAGTATATCCTTTTCCGTTATTTTTAAGAACTGGAATTATTTTAGCTAGTTTCCAGTTAGAAGGAATACACGACCATTTTAACGAATGATTCACAATGGCTAATAAATCATCTGAGGCCTCATTTAAAAGAATAACGTATTTGCCGTGATTCCATCGCCACCAGGAGCTGAATTTGGAATCTTTCCCGCAGCCGTAGCCAGTTCGCTAAACGTGACTTCAATGAAATCTTCAATTGACATATTAATCGGCTACTTGGGGACAATAGGGATGAGAATCTGTTTTCTAGGCCTTCTGCTATATCTTTTAACATCTGTTGTGTTTCCTCCTCAGATAAAGTTGATGAGTCTATATTATTTGGACGCGGAATTATTTTCCTTCTGCGTAGGAATCTGAAAAGTGCCTTTTTGTTTTTTTCTTTAGATAAATAATCGAAGTGTTTGCTGTCATAGTCTTCTCTCGCTTTAGAAATCATACGTTTAAATGTGGCTCTAACGAATTTGTAATCACTCCAGTTTTTCGGGCACTGATTGCATAATAAACTTTTCCAGGCTACTTTTCGTTTTCTGTAATCGCGTGAGCAGTCGTCATTCCACCACGGGCTGAAGGAATTATTCTTATTAGTGCGAATGATAAATTCCGATTCTTTCCTGGAGTTTTCAAAAAGCCTTACAAATTATCTTTGGCTTTTGTTCGATAGGAGCCATAGATAACGAAGCGATCGCAGACATTAAGGAATGCTTGAGTATACTGTAGTTAACAAAAGTAGTACTTTGCTCACCAGCGTATGTTACCTTACGGGAAATGTCAAAAGTTACTGGAAGATGATCGCTATTGGTGGCGCAATCAACAGTAGACCACGAAGATAGAGAGAGGCTGCTGCTAGTGAATGTTAGATCTATTGTGGAGCTATGATGTCCTCTGACAAAGGTAGATCCTGAATTGTGACACGAAAGCTTTTTATCTAAAGACCAGTGCCACAATCGATTGCCGTAAAAATCTGTCTTTAAACACCATGACACAGGATGCGAATTAAAGTCCCCGGCAAGTAAAATGTCGCGCCCACAATAACTTCTTGAGGAACGCGCTGAGCGCTCGAAGGCGACGGACGCTCTCCACATCGGCTCCGTCAATAATCACCGATTATTGCGGTCCTTCACGTCAGTGGTGAAAAATCCTGGACTCATCGCCACCGGCAAGTTGTCTGCTTCAACCGGATACCACCCGCGTCCAGGTGGGCCCACTTTTCGGCAACTTTTGCGAGTTTGATCTCCACACCGACGCAACGCCGCGCCATAACTCGTCGCGGTAGGCTTAGCTCCGCAACGCCCGGGTTTTCCCGGCGCGATGGCGGCCGCCGCCACGGTTACGGGCTATGACCCGACCTCACTTCAAGTTGTGACGATGGAGACCACCTCCTCGAACCAAGCTATGCCCTCGGAGAACGAGTACTTAGCCGACATGGTGAAACTCTGGGAGCGAAAGCAATCCCAGCCGCGCGCCGGCACCCGGCAAAAGGCGGCTGCTTCCGGCTCGTCCTCGCGCCCCTCCGCAGAGGGTCGCGCACTGCAGGTTCTTCTTCGCCGAAGCATCAACTCAAGTGGCGACCCCGCCATACGCCTCGTCTTTCCCGTGAAGACTACATCGTTGTGCTGAAACCTCGCGCTCCTTTCGAGCTCAAATCCGTCCTCCCGTGCGACCGTGCAGGCGACGCGATACGTACGTACATACCTGGGACGACCCTCGTCCGGCACTCTCCACGTGTGGCCAGTGTGGGACCAAAATGTTCTTGTGTGCAGTGTCACCTCATCATCTATGGCGCAGCGCCTACTTGGGGATATACAGTTGCTGGTGGGAGACCAGCAACTCCCTTTTCGAGGCCATGCCAAGGCGTCTGGGGAAATTTGCCAGGGTGTCATCACCATCAATCCGGATGAGACCCCGCAACGCATCAAATCGGAACTTGAATGGTCGCAAGGCACTATCCTGGCGGTCCGCAAACTCGGTAACTCTACTGCAGCGGTGGTGACCTTCGAGGGCACGAATGTCCCGCGCTTCATCTTCTACCACAGTGTCGTGGCGTACGTACGCCCCTACAAAAAGACCATCCCCGCCTGTACTCTTTGCGGCACCATTGGGCATCGACCCTCGGCCTGCCCGCGACCCACTCCCGGTCGCTGTACCCGCTGTGGCACTCAAGTTAAAGTGACTCCGCAAGGACTAGCTCAACATGAATGCAACCCGACCTGCCTCCTCTGCTCCGGCCCTCATGAAACCGGTGCTCGAGGGAAGTACCGGAAACCTGCACCACCATCAACCCGAAAGCCGTCAGCACCCCCGTCAGCGGGCCTGCAAGCGGCTTCCCAAGCCAAGCCTGGATCATCTCTCAACACCCCGGCGACCCCACCACCGGCCACCGCAGTGCACTATCCGCCGCTTGTCACGGCATCACCTCAGGTAAGCAGCCGGGCAGGGATGACTGCTCCTCAGCCTCTTCTTCCCTCCCCTCCTCCTCCTTCACCAGAGCTCTCTGCTCTACGAAAACAGAATGCCCTTCTTCAGCGGCAAATCGCAGCTCTCACTAAGCGGTTCGCAGCTCTACAACTGCAACAGCAGAAACCGGAAGGGCCTCCCAGTGCTGCCCCACTAGTTGAACCCGCTGCGCCTAAGCTTAATTCTCCTGCTACGCCCAACCCGTGTACTACTTATCCCGCTCCCCCGACCACGGCGCCGGCTGCTCCTGCAGCTCAGGGGTCGCCTCAGAACCTTTCTCCTATAGACCAAACCCTACCACTAGAGGACCGTATTAGTCGCCTCGAAAGCGCTGTCCTCAGCCACATGTCTGCCATTAATGTAGAATACATTGTGGCTGAGGTGGTTCAGGCGGTTCAGGCCTGGGCTCTCACCCAGTTTCGCACCAAATCAACGCGCTCACGCTCGGCTTCTACGGGCAGCAGCTCTGCCCCGCGTCGACGTAAAGTTGCCGGTTCCTCTTCCCCGGCCCTCAATCCGGCTTCCATCCCCCTTCCCGCTCCGCAAGGCCAGGGGCAGGGCATGGAGGATGACCCATAAAAATTTGGACTTCCATCATGGCGACTCCACCATCCGCATCTTTAACATCCTCTCAATTCGAAATCATACAGTGGAACTCCAGGGGCTTCGGGAACAGGCGAAAGCGCGCACATCTTCTTCTCTTTCTTCAATCTCGGGGCTCTTCCGGCCGTCGTTGCCCTGCAGGAATCCGGCCCACACCCTACCCTCTCAAGCTACTGCTCCTATATTGGCGGTACCACCACCAGTTTACTTGTTCACAAGTCATATACGGCTGTTCAGGTCGATCTAGACCTTACCCTTCCCTATGATTACTGCATGATCTCCGTTCTTCCCCAAAAGCGCGGGGCTCCGTCTATTCATATACTTAACGTGTACTGTCCCCCGCATCTGCAAGGGATCACTTTCGCGGACCTCTTTTATCGGGTTCTCCAAGTAGCGGCTCGACAACCCCTAGTCGTGGTTGGAGATTTCAACGCTCCTAGTCCGCACTGGGGATACCACTTTGAAAAGGCTCGGGGCCGCAAGCTTAAAGAACTCATATCCACTCTTGGTTTCACTCTGCTCACTGACCCAGTGCATCCCACACGTCTGGGAAATTCGGTGACACGCGATACATGCCCAGATCTCTCACTCACGCGTAACATTCGACAGGCTACATGGGAGAACCTCGAGGACACACTTGGTAGCGATCATTTTCTGCTTAAAATCGCCTTCCCGACGCAGAAAATGCGCCAAATATGGGGCAAAGCCCGCATCACGGACTGGTCAGCATTGTCACAAAATAGTGCCTATTTTGAAGTAAAACCCGGCGCCGAAAGGCCGAAACAACAAGAAAAACGGCGCTCGGAAGAAGCGCTCAAAAGTCACGCCGCGCCTACAAAATGCCAGAATGTTGTAGAAGCTTTCTTATCGCGGCGAGCGCGCGCGCGGGACAGACGTAAGGAGAGAGAGAAGGCGGAGAGTACACACCGACGCTCCCCGCGTAGTGAGAGAGAGAGAGAGGCGCCGCCCCAACCAAGAAGGTTTGAGAGTGGGCGAGAAGGTTCCCAATTGTATGTGTGCTTTGGGTCACGTGGCCCTACGGAACCTTCTAGACCCCTTTCCCAGGACTATATAAGCGGTCGGACACGGGCCGCAGGAGGAGGGGCGAAGAAGAGACGGAAAGAGAAAGAGTTGCAAGTAAAAAGAAGAAGCAAGAAGTCGTGCGTGACTCAGACGCCGAGCCAGCTGACTCGGTCTTTGAACCACTGCTGGCGTTTTGCTAGTGTGCTAAAGGGGACCAAAAATCTTATTGTCCAAGCTTTCGTGGGATCTTTTTCGGGGAACCAAGACGTTGGTTCTTGGAATTATTTCCGGCGATCGCGCCCCGTACATCATAGCACGGGTTTGGTGACAATATTTCTGGCGTCCGCGACAGGACTTCTTTGGCGCTTAAGTGTGTTCAAAGTACGGAGGACGAGCCTTGGGTTGTGTACGTGTTGAGTAGACGATATTGTGTTGCACCACGTTCTCGCTAACCTGTGTGCAGAGAATATTTTGAGAGTTGAGGTATAGGCAGATATTTGTTTGTGCACGTGGCTAGATTTTGTGGAAGGGCACCATGGATCTTGAGAAATTGATTGCCCTTGGTGAAAAGATGGGTTTGGCCGGAGCTGAGTTACGGAAATGGGTGAACCAAGAGAAAAAAGAAGCTGCGGAAAGAGAAAGGCAAGCTGCTGAAAGGGCGGAACGGGAAATGCAAGCAGAAATTGAGAAGCAGCGGCTAGCGGCTGAAAGAGCGAAAGAAGAGAGGGAAGCGATGGAGAGAAAAATGAAGGAAGAAAGAGAAAGAATGGAACAACAACTGAAAGCGGAGATTGAGAAGGAGAGGATAGCAGCTGAAAGAGCGAAAGAAGAGAGAGAAGCGGAGATGGCTGAGAGAGAAAGGCAAAGGCAGCATGAGTTGGAGCTTGAACGTCTCCGATTGCAACAGCGCGTTGACACGCCTGTTCGAGTCGACAGCACGGAAAGAGAAGAGTGCTCGTTCCGACTGAATCCAAGCAAGCTGCTTGTGGCGTTCGGTGAGAGAAAGGATGATTTAGATGCCTACTTGCACAGATTCGAAACCGTTGCTAGAAGTCAGAATTGGCCGGAAGAGCAATGGGCAACGGCATTGAGTACTTGTTTGAGTGGCGAAGCACTCAGTGTGTATGGCAGGTTGACGCCTGCGGATGCCTCCAACTATGCAAGGGTTAAAGCGGCTTTGCTGAAACGATTCAGATTTACTGTAGAAGGCTTCCGAGACAAGTTCAGGACGGGAAAGCCCGCCGACGGAGAGACTGCTACGCAGTATGCTGCGCGACTCAGCCACTATTTTGATCGGTGGACTGAACTTTCAGGAATTGAACAGGAGTACGGTGCGCTTAGAGAACTTCTCATTAAGGAGCAATTTCTCGTCAGTTGCCACCCGAGCCTGTCTCTTTATCTGAAAGAGAGAAAAGCCGAGTCCCTCAGTGACATGCTGGAATTAGCAGACCAATTCTTGGAAGCGCAAGGAGGCACCAATCTTGGCAAGATCAGAAGGGAGGGAATGGAAGATGTGAAACAATCGGCACCTGAGGAAAGAAGAATCCCTCCGAAACCTGTTACGAGGTGTTTCCTGTGTAATCGGCTGGGACATCGTGCTAGTGATTGCCGAACTAATTTTTCTCGCCCGAGTGCGAAGTGCTTTAAATGCGGGCAGACCGGTCACAAAGCTGACACGTGTCGGAATGAAGTGAAAGAAGTTCAGCAGGTATCCTGTGTATATGCCCCGCCGAAACAGGAAGAGGATGAGAAAGTTCAGGGCTTCTTGGAACTTAAGGACGGAAAGAAAGTTCCAATCGTTGGTGCCATAACGACTACACGTCCCGGAGCACTGGACAAGAATATGCCAGTACTTTTTGGAAAAGTAGCAGGAAAGCGTGTAAGCGTGCTACGAGATACTGGTAGCAGCACAGTAATTGTGCGAAGGAATTTGGTCCGGAACCACGACCTCACAGGCGCGAAAGGTATCGTTTGCCTAATTGATGGTACAGCGAGGAGGCTCCCTGAAGCGAGGATCAAGGTGGAAACCCCCTACTACAGTGGGATGGTTACGGCTCTGTGTATGGAGAACCCACTTTATGATGTGATCGTGGGAAATATCAGAGGTGCACGAGACCCGAACGATCCGAAGCCTCGATGTGAAGAGCCGAAGAATGAACCCCATCGGGAGCCACCAGCTGCTGTAGCTCGAGCTCAATTCGAAGAGAAGCCTGTTGAGCGTTCTGTAATGCCGGACTCCGAGAAGAATTCAGCACAAGCTTCATTCGAAGCCAAGGAGCCTCGCGAACGGCGAGAGGTTGCTGTACCCGTGACACCGCGCATTGAAGTACAGTCAGATGGGGTGCGCACTAACAGCGCAACTTCTGATGCAAGTTCGGAGAATGAGAATAAAGCACCGAGCAAGGAGACTCCGAAGATCGACAGAGACGAGAAAGAACTGCAAATCGCATCGGAGACAGCACAGCGTTGCGAAGAAGTGGATAAGGTGCGTTCACCGCCACAGCTAACGCCAAGATTCACCCGGAGGAAAAAGAAAAAGAACAAGCAGCGGCGTAAGAGAAAGACAGTCTCGAGATCCTGAAATTAACTGTCCTTTCGCAGGGTGAAACTCCATGTGTTGTGATTGTTCATGTTGAGTGAAACAAAATACTCATGTATCGATGTGTATGTGTTGCATTTGAATGTTTTGCAAACTTGGAGAAAATGCATGTATTCAGTGTTATTGTATTACGCGTGTACGCGATGAGTTGTGAAGCTTTCAAGTGATGTATTTTTATGTGATGTGTGTGTGCGCGATTCATTGTGAAAGTGTGGCGACGTTCCGTGCGTGGACTTATGAGTTTGAACTCTCAAGTGGACTTATGTGCTACTGATTGTGAGAAGACTCCTTCAAGAATTCTGGCCATTTGCTTTTGAATATACTCAGGTGCTGAGGTAATGCCAAATGGAAGGCGGCAAAAGTAGTATCGACCG